>VZSZ01008243.1:6478-16733 GCA_013398815.1 Ibidorhyncha struthersii
AAAACTGCTGCCCAGACCTCTGGCAGGAGGCCACCAACGCTCACCCTGGCCTCTGTCCCCGCAGCCCCTTGCTCTTTCAGGAACCACCTCCCCTGTGGAGTGGATGGAGGGGGTGCCACGGGATGAGGAGGGCTGCTGGTTGCCAGGCAGCTGGGAGCTCTGCCTGCCTGGATACTGTCCTGTGGTGACTCTTCAAGGGGTATGACAACACACTGTAGATAGATAGCCATATTCTCCCTGCACAGAATACCATGTTGCTATGCGTTCCTTCAGGGCAGGCTGCACCCACTGGACCACAGCCTCCCTGTCCATCCCATAGTAGCACAGGGCCTGCAGCATCAGCTTTTCTGCGCCATTGCCAGCCACCACTGCTCCTCATATCTCTTCCAGCTTCTGGCGCAGCCAGGGAAGCACAGGGTTGAGAAGTCTGCAACCTGCTCCATCACTTTCAGAGTTGCTATGGCATAATTTCTGGCATCCTTTGTGAAGAATATGAGCCAGGAGTTCTTCATAGTGTTACCTTGCAGCCAGATCAGCGTGAACACACAAGTCACTCACTGATTGTCAGCCACCTGTGAAGCAAAACTGTTAGCGCCACTGCTGCAGCAGTGATCATAAATTAGCAGACCTAATAATATTTGCTGATGGGTTTTTAACCAGAACTAGATCAGGACTAATTAGAAGAGCAAATTAGCATCCACTTGCAAACTGATCGTGTTTTAACTGGCCGAATTATCCTCTCCTTTATCTCCATCCTTTCCTTAGCAGAAATGTTTGCATAAAGTTATTTGCTAATATAAACAGTATGGCACTGCTGAACACTCAGAAGCCAGTAAGTGCCAAAAGAAATGTAGGAAAAGTTTTGCATACATATTACAGTCCAGGTTATATAGAGGGTCATATAACGAGTACACAGAGTCCTCAATGGAAAATTCAACAATGTTTCTGCATACACCTTAAAGAAAACAAAATGAATACTCCACTGTGTGGAGACCTCTCAGATAGACACCTGATCACTGAGTGTGCTCTGTCACACATGGCTGGTAGGAGGCTGTGACATTCTTCCTGTGGGAGCACCCCAACAAAACTTATTCAGCTACGAAACATATATCTGAACAGCACAGGCTGTTGAAGGGATGGCATCTTGCTGTACTGCGTCTTATTTGTTGCACTCCAGTCTGGACAGCGTCTCACGGTAAGAGACACAGGCTATGAAAATGTTTTAGAAGTCTTGTTCAATGGCCTGCATTGATAACCAAACACAAAGTTAACAGCAGTGAAATTGAGGAACATGGTGGTCCTATAAAGATTTGTTTCTGCACTCTGGTAAAACCACAGCACAGATGGCTAATCAGCAGAGGAGTCTGTATCTTGAAAACAGGAGGATCACAATAAGGCTACAGCATACCCCTTGTGTGACTCCTTTTCCCATTAGCCCACCAACAAAACAGCCTATAATGCTAAGAAACTCAAACCATGGATGCACAAGGCAGTTTAATTGCTTAAAATCGCTGTGTTGCACACCAGTGATGACAAACAGACCAGTTGCACATGCGTCTTGGTTCTTGTCAGCAGGTGGGGGAGAAGGCATGTGTGGGTCAAATCAATCTGCTTAGAAGTATTGCAAAGTAAAACCACCTTACACTTACATAAGATCCTGCCCTGAGGTTTGTATCATGGATTTTTTCATACAAATAGCAAACCTTTTGAGAGCTGCTACTGTCACGTAACCGGAGTATTTCATTCCTAAGCTGAGATGAGTTGCTGCTTCCCCTCATGTCTCACAACATTTACTCAGCCAAGATCAGTAGCGTCCTCAGTATGCACACACCGTAACTTTACTTTCTGGAACTTGATTTGACAACCATGGAAGTCAAGGGGAGGTACGTGAGGGAAAGACTTTGCATCTGCCTCATTTAGGGCCAGTGTTCCAACTCTTGGTTTCACTTCAGCCCTGCAGGACTGCTCCTCCTGGGTTGTACAGAAAAAGAAGTTTAATCTGTTTTTAACACTGAGAAATCAAGTGATGTTGGAGGATTTCGATCACTTCAAGGAACGTGTCTACGGTCTTACTGACAAGCAGAATTAGCACTCTTCAGCTGTACATACATAGAGACTAACTCAGTAGCTGAGGGAAATAACTCACTAAGGGTAATGAGGATTGATAAGACTTAGTTTTAAATAATCATTGCCATTAGATGATGCTCCCCTTATTGGTGGATTTCTCCATTAGTATGAGTATGGCCTCTTCCTGTGAAGAGCCCAATTAGGCAGAAAGCAAAGGCATGAAAGGTTTGCACATCAAGAATAGTGATTAGCATACACACTTTGATGGCACCCGAAGGTAAATCCACACAAAAGCCTCTGAAGTCAGTAGCAATGGCACCAGAGTTGTGTGAGACGTTTCTTACCACAGAAAGAAGTCAATCACAAAACAGTCTTAGAGGCAGGGAGTAAGAGCAGATGAGAGCAGAATTATGTCCCCAGGTTTGTCATAAAGAAATATAACAAATAAAGAAGTAGAACTAAAAAAGCCTGTCCTCTTCTCCCAGTGCTATAAATGTTACCAAATACAGAAAGGAACAAACTCTCCAAATATCTGATGGCTCAAAGAGATTTCTGGATGCCTCTTTGAACAGTCCTGACATGGAACACAGTGAGGAAATGTGAGAACCAGGTTCTTCTGCACAAATTCTGTGTTTGCTACCCAGAAATACTTCAAAGGCATCCCCACAGCAGCAATGGCTGTTAAAAGCACCTCTTTTCCATGATGTCTCACTGTACGAAAGCAAAGAGATCTTCAAAGAACATCATGCTTGGCTGTGGAGTACACGCGCTCAGACTCTCTCTGCTGAACAGGTATGCATGCTGTGTAAGCACAGAGCTTTGAAGCTTGAATAAAGAAGACACTATTTGTCCCTAGCAGTTAGCTACAGCATTAGCCAGTAATCTGTGTCCTTCAGCTATACTAGTGTGTAGATTTGGTTTTGGTCTGTTTATTTTGGCCATTCTGCACCTGCCATCTTCACTTTTTCCATTTGAAAGCCCCAAAGAGATGTGCCAGCATTTATCTGACAGCATCTCTCACAAGGGTTCAGTCTCTCACACGTTGTAGAACAGGCCTGCTAATAATGGGAGTATTTTAGCTCCAACAGGATAATTGGAAATTGGATTTTTCTTTGCAGCATGTCCTTTGAGATCTTCTACAATTGAGCTATTGGATGTTTTGATGGATAATTGTGATGGTAATGCTGGTGGTGTAATAATAATAATAATGAGGATGATTGTAAGTATTTCTTTGCAGTTGAATAGCAGCCTGAGAAAGTTATTTGGGAAAAATTTTACAAAAAGCCCCAACATATGCCCATAACAAAACCATTAATCCACCTCCTATTATCCATTAATCCACCTCCTATTATGCTGATAATGGGAAAAAATATGTTTTACTCACATCCATCAAAATTACTCACCTTAGGAAGCAGAGAAGATAATTTTTCTGGTCTGATTTATTTATCCTTATTTCCAAAGACTTCGTGATGCTTTGCAGAATAATCAGCCACCATGTTCCCCTGAGTTCACTACACCATCAGCTCATCATTCATGACAACAGAGATACTATGAGGAAAATCTCATGGTCACAAAAAGAAGTCAGTTGTGTTGCTAGTGATGGCATCCAGGAACCAGTCACGTATATTATAATAACACCTTGAAGGCCCATCCAAGCCTCTGCTGTATGAGGGCTATGAGGCATGCTCTAAAAGAGCATTCATGCTTCCACAGCCTGCAATGTAAAAGGGGGAAGCAAAAAGCACAGGTAGATGACATGACAGCCAGAGAAGAGGATGTCACTGGATACCGAAATGAAGAGATCAGCACCTCCCTCTCCTCTTCCCATGGACAACAGGAAGGTTGTGAAGTACCTCATGGAAGATTTTTCTACCAAGAGATTTCCTTTGCATAGGGGTGGTGGGACCAGAGATAATTCCAATATTTTGTACAACATCTCTACTCCAGGAGAAAGGTGGAGTGAGAGAAGAAATGCAGAAATATCACCAGAGGAGAAGAGATAAAGAGCATGAGCTTGGGAAGATGCAGATGTTGACAAGAGGCATGTGCTCAAATGTCACCTCTTTGCATATACCTTGTGCCCTCATGTTCTCCTCAAATCCCACAGTTATGGTACCAGGAGGACTTCGGTAGGGAAGTGTCATCATTTAAGCTGAACCCTGTCAGCAATAACTCTGAGAGAAAGTACCGTGATGGCTGGGTTGGGTTGAGCTGGTTTTTGAGCCCAGGTTGCACATCGGTAGAAACTGTAATGCCATCAACCCACACTGTTGTTTTGTCTCTCCAGAGCCTTTCCAAGCATCTGTGGGAGGGTTACATTTCTGGGTAGAGATCAGCTATTCATGGCCTTCCAAAAAAAAAAACCCAAACCATTGTGAAAAATAAAATAGAAAAAGAAACGCAAAGACAGTTACACCTGCAAAGGCCTTGGCCTGTCCTCGCAGGGCAAGGTAGATGTAGGCCCATTCACTACAACCCTTTGAACCCTGCTGTCCAGCCAGTTCTTCATGAAGCACACCGTGAACCTGCTCATTCCACAGCTTGACAACTTGTCCAGAAGTATGCTGTGATGGACAGTATCTAAATCCTTACTAAGGTCCAGAATAGCTACCTCCACCACCTCCTATTCGTCCATGGGGAAGTGACCCATAAGGACCATTGAGTCCAACTCCCTGCTCCTTGCAGGACTACCTAAAATTAAACCATATGACTAAGAGTGTTGTCCAGAAGCTCCTTGAGCTAATACAGGCTTGGTGTTTGCTGGTCACCAGACAGAGGAGATCAGCACCTCGCTGTCCACTGCTCCCCTTGAATAAGTTCTAGACTTTGGTGAGGTCACTCCTCAGCCTTCTCTTCTCCAAGNAAGTTCTAAACTTTGGTGAGGTCACTCCTCAGCCTTCTCTTCTCCAAGCTGAACAAAGTGACCTCAGCTGCTCCTCCTAAGTCTTGCCCTTGAGGCCTTCCCCATCTTTATCACCCTCCTCTGCACACGCTCTAATAGTTTGATGTCTTTCTCATACTGAGATGCCCAAAACTGCATGCAGGACTCAAGGTGGGGCTGCACCAGTGCAGTGCAGAGTGGGACAATCACCTCCCTTGCCTGGCTAGCTCTGCTGTGCTTGATGCACCCCAGGACACAGTTGGCCCTTTTGGCTGCCNCCACAGCTCCTCCTAGGTTAGTATCGCCGACGAACGTACTTAATGTGTATGCAGCTCCTGTGCCCAGATCATTTATAAAAAGATTAAGGAGCAAAGAGCACTGGCCTTAAAACTGAGCCCTGGGAAACCGCACCGATGACTGGCCTCCAGCGTGACGTAACCTCATTTACTATAACCACTTGAGCCCGACCCACTGGCCAGTTGCTCAGCCAACATATAGAATCATAGAATCATAGAACTGTTGAGGTTGGAAGGGANGGTTAGTATCGCCGACGAACGTACTTAATGTGTATGCAGCTCCTGTGCCCAGATCATTTATAAAAAGATTAAGGAGCAAAGAGCACTGGCCTTAAAACTGAGCCCTGGGAAACCGCACCGATGACTGGCCTCCAGCGTGACGTAACCTCATTTACTATAACCACTTGAGCCCGACCCACTGGCCAGTTGCTCAGCCAACATATAGAATCATAGAATCATAGAACTGTTGAGGTTGGAAGGGACCTTTAAGATCATCAAGTCCAACCATATTACAGACTTGTCTAGCTGTGTGCTGGACAGTTTATCCAGAAGGATACTGTGAGAGACTATCAAATGCTTTGCTAAAATCCAAATCCACCACATCCACTGGCTTCCCTTGGTGAACTAGATGGGTGACCTTGTCATAAAAAGGAATTAAGTTGCTGAAGCAGTAGTTGCCCCTCATGAACCCATGCTGGCTATGACCAATGACTGCATTGTCTCTCGAGTGTTTTCCACTACCTCCCAGAAGAAGCTTCTCCATAACTTTACCAGGCAGTGAAGTGAAACTGACAGACCTGTAAATACCAGGGTCTTCCTTCTTTCCCTTCTTGAAAACTGGGACAATATTTGCCAGATTCCAGTCAACTGGGACCTTCTGCTGACTTCAATAATGGAGAGAGGACCCGCAATGACGTTGTCCAGCTCTTTCAGTACCCTGGGATGAATCCCATTTGGCACTATAGTTTTATGTGCATCCAGCTGGAGCAGCAAGTCTCAACTAAGTTCAGGGTCAGCTGGGAGTTTATCATTCCCCTGGTCACTGTCTTCTAGCGTAGGGCTTCGGGTGTCCTAGGGCCTGTCATTGGTGTGGAAGACAGAGAAGAAGAAGACATTAAATGTCTCTGCTTTGTCTACATCCCTGTTTGTGAGGTGACTGACCTCATCAAGCGACAAACCAGTGTTATTTCTGATTCTCCTTTTTCCGTTAACATACTTTAAAAAAAGCCTTTTTGTCATCCTTCACAGTGCTGGCCAGCTTGAACTCTAATCAAGCTTTGGCCACACAAATTTTCCCCCTCTCTGTAGTCCTCCTGTGTCACCTGTCCTTGCTTCCATTGTCTGTAAACTTTCCTTTTCCACCTAAGTTCCAGAAGAACATCCTGCTCAGACTCTTAAAAAGCAATCAGCATTCCTGGACCTCAGTACCTTCAAAATCATGTTCCCAGGGGACCTTACTAACTAGCTCCTTCAGTAGCCTGAAGTCTGCTCTCCCAATATCCAGGGTCAAAGTTTTGCTGGCACTTTTTCTCCTATTGTCAACAATTTGAAAATCAGCTCCTTCATGGTCACTGTGACCAAGACAGCCACCAATCACCACTTCACCAATGAATCCCTATCTGTTTACAAAAAATAAATCTAGGAGGGCACCTTTCCTAGTCGGCTGCCTTAGTAACTGCACCCAGAAGTTATCTTTGACACACTTCAGGAATTTCCTGGACTTGTTTGTGTCCACTGTATGATATTCCCAGTTGACACCCGGGAAGTTAAAATCACCCATAAACCCAAAACTTGGCCATTTCCATTGCATCAATCGTATGAAGATGGACCAAAAGAACAAGCTCTGACCCTGGAGCCTCACATGTAGACGTTTCATGATGCCTGCTGGCTTTGTGCCCAGCATCAAGTTGTAATTTAATTTCATGAACCCAGTTACCCAGGTCTAAGAAGAGAATTTCCTGCTAGCACCAGCTGCTTCTTGCTGTCTTTTATGCTCTCTGCTGCCTCCAAGGTGCACTGCGATCCCAGCTGTAGGATGTCTCATCTAGGAAATTCAGGTAGTCTGAGGAGGGCATGATCTGCAGAGGACTGCCACAAAAGAAAGGCTTATCACTCACAGGGCACAGAGGGATTTGCTCTCCTTGGTAATGCCTTGCCTTTGTGGAAAGGCTCGGATCAAAATCATTCTCTTTCCTTGGAAACCAGGTGATCTAGCAGCATGCCACAGGTTCCCAGCCTCGTAGAAAGCAATGCTGAGGAGCCAACATCTGTCAAATAAAGGTTGTAACAGGTTGAGCAAGAAAAGGATAGGATCTCTCTGTAATGAAGCCTGAATGCATTGTTCTAAGCCCTCACCCACTCTCCTATGCATCCTGAAGGAGAAGATGCTGCCCTACAAGACAGCTGGGGGAAAAGGAGTCTAGGGTCAGTCTCTGTTCAACCAGTTTCCCTCTGTGCATTTGGCCTTATGCTAATCGCAAGACTTCAAAGGAAGATGGTGCTGGCTTCCATTAATGAAAATGAAGCCCCTGAATACTTGTGTGGGTTCAGTTCTTTAATGCAGCATTTTTCTTCCTGCATGCACAGTTTGTACAAGTGTGCCCTCTCCAAGTCCTTTATTTCATCCCGGCTAGGCTGCAGGTTCTTTAAGGCTGGATTTCTCTTTCTTCTCTATGCATGTGTATAAAAAAGTGCAAAACTTACAATGGAAGCCTTACAGCCCAGCCATGGGGCAGGCAAAAGTGAGGACGCTGTAGTTTTGAAATACTCAAGCCAACTTCAACATATACACCAGTTCTGAGGGGGAAGGGAGCAGAAGTGGAGCTTGAAACCAGACGTATGTAAAAACTGTGGGATCCTGTCTTTTCTCAGAGTTCCCAGTAGAGCACAGGAAGCATTATTTTTAGGTCTAGAAAGTATAAAGGTGTACGCAAAGTACACGTCTACTCAGCCTCAGGAGTTTGCTATTACACTGCAGTGTCTCAAAAATCTAGGTGCATAAGCCATTTAGTAACAATGTTTTGTTCTTGCAGGTGTCTCAATGTTGGTAGAAAAATCAGTAGATCACTTTTTTCATCCAAGGGCTCTACTATATTACTAATGTTAGAGACCAAGGATTTGGGGTTTCTTTCATACCTAAGAAGCAGTTTCCTGAAAAGAATAGGTGAAGGAATATCCTAACAGCTTTTTACCAGTGAACTCAGGAAATTAAAAATTAGATACCAAAAATAAACCTTCCAAATGAATTTCTCAACACGTTCCCCTTGCCCCACTCCCCATGTTTTCTGAGGAGCTGGAATTAATCAGCAGCCTCCTGCTCTGTCCTCAAGCATCGCTGGGGTGCGGCACTGTCCTCAGACAGGTTTTCCACTGCCATCTGCTGTCCTTCAGATGGTATTTTAGCTTCTGTGACTACAAGCTTCTATGGCTCAAGGCTTGCGCTAGATACTGTCAAATAGTTTTGAATCATCATCAGTCACCGCCTCCTCTGAGTTGCCCAATGCTCCACGTCCCTGCAGGTGCCTGGCAAAGTGCTGGGAAGCTATCTGCTGGATCTCCCCTCTCCTCTCTCCCTTGGCCTCTGTGACCCTTCACTCCCACTTCCACATGATTTAACCCTGCCTTCCCTGGGCCAGGCCTGTCAGGCAGACAGGATGTGTGATACGGAGGATTCCCTATCATCTCCCCACCCAACAGAATGCAGTGACTTAAGGTATAGGGGGCGACGGAAACAAGTTCCTGCCCAGCGCAGCAGGTGCATCTCCTATGTCACCACCCTAGCTTCCCAGCTGCCCTTGCATCATAGGTGCGAGGCTCTGCAAGTGGAACTAACCAAGGACAAGGATGATGGTTCATCTAGGTTGGAAGGGTCACGAAGGTTAAGTTGCCTTATGCCCTCCATCAAAACTGCTTCCTTAAAGAAAAAAAGACGGGTCATTGTCATAGGATACTCTCCTTAGGGCAAAAGAAGGCCCAATATGCAGACCTGATCCACTTCTAAGGGAATTCTGCTACCCCCCTGGGGCCCAGGTTGAAGATATGACAGGAAAGCTTCCTACCGTGGTACAGCCCTCAGATTATTATGCATTATTGATTTTTCAGGTAGGCAGTGATGAAGTTGCAATAAGAAGTCCAAAGGCAATCAAGAGACACTTCAGGGCCTTGAGAAAACTGGTTAAGGGATCAGGAGCACAAGCAGTGTTCTCTGTCCTTCCAGTTGCAGGAAATAATGAGGGAAGAAACAGGAACACCCAGCAGATTAGTACCTGGCTTCAACCATCTCCAACCGGCTGAACTTTTGGTTTTTTGATCATGAGTCAGTCTACACGACACCAGGCCTGCTGACGACAGATGGGGTACACCTGTCTCTAAGGGGGAAAAGGATCTTTGCACAGGAGTTAGCAGGGTCATTGAAAGAGCTTTAAACTAGATTTGAAGGAGGAAAGGGATACAACCAGGCTCACTAGAGATAAGCCTGGGGGCAGCACACCAATGTTTGAGGGACAGTGTGCTGGCAAGGTGCTTCAGTCTGCTCCATGATGTGCTGAGTACACTGGAGCACATTTGAAATGTCCCTGTACTAATGCGTGCAGCACCTTAGACATCTCACTGGAGGCAGGGGATGGAGGTCCATAGAGCAGCAAACACACAAGGATTTTTGATGTGTGAGAAACCACAGAAGCACCTGAGAAGAGCCACATAGGAATTAGGGCTTCTTCCCTGAAAAAAAGGGGAAGGATCAATAGCCCAAGTGAAGTGCATCTACACCAACACATGCAGCATGAGCAACAAACAGGAGCAGTTGGAAGCCGTTGTGCAGCTGGAGAACTACGATAAAGTAATAACAGAAACATGCAGGGATGACTCACACAACTGGAGTGCTGCAATGGATGGCTATANTTAGACATCTCACTGGAGGCAGGGGATGGAGGTCCATAGAGCAGCAAACACACAAGGATTTTTGATGTGTGAGAAACCACAGAAGCACCTGAGAAGAGCCACATAGGAATTA
>VZSZ01008246.1:15970-33725 GCA_013398815.1 Ibidorhyncha struthersii
AGGAAGTTCCATCTTAACATGAGGAGGAACTTCTTTACTTTGAAGGTAGTGGAGCACTGGAACAGGCTGCCCAGAGAGGTTGTGGAGTCTCCCACTTTGGAGACATTCAAAACCCGCCTGGACGCTGTCCTGTGCAACCTGTTGTAGGTGATCCTGCTCTGGCAGGGGGCGTTGGACTAGATGATCTCCAGACGTCCCTTCCAACCCTGACTATTCTGTGACAACTTAAGCTGCTCACTGAGCATACATGTAGTGAAAGAAAAGTCACCCACATGAAGGTTGTAAACCATTTGAACACCAAAAGGTTTTATAATCACTTGTATTGCATAGAAGTCCAAGGAGTTCAGCTCTTCTACAGGGCAAGAATTCATCTAGCTAAAAAATTAACATTAATGAGCTGTCTAATAACATGTGCAGCACTGTAACATTTCACAAAGAGATTATGTAGGCTGACCATAAAACAACAAAAGTTAGACAAAGGCTGTCGAGTAGATTAACATGGGATCTCTTTAGGTCATTAGCTGCCAGGACCACAACTTGATATCTTTTATAGAGGCAGCATCTCAACAAGCACTACCCCAAGAACTCAGCTTGGAGGCATTCACTGGATTGGAAAAGTGAGAGCCACACCAGGTATTGCCAAGCTAACTTCTTTCAAACACCTAAGGTCTTCCATAAGTGTCCCATCCAAATAATGTTGAGAATTAACCACATTTAACTGATTAAATCTGGAAAATTTAGATCACAGAACATGGCTGCAGGCATTCAAGGAGAAACTCTAAGAAAACACACATCACTGTGTTGAAAGCATTTTCATTGCTGGGCAAATTCATTATCTAGAGAACATTATGGTATTAATGTGTATGAAATTATTAAACATTAAAAATGCTTTCTAAAAGCTATTCCCACAGTCTAGGCAAAACCATGTGCCCCATGATGATCACATTCTTCAGTTTTTTTTAAATTTGTGACAAAGAATGCTATGCATCATGAATATTTTTTTAAAATTTGTGACAAAGAATGCTATGCATCATGAATATTTAATAGAAGAAGAACTTTTGATAACGAGTGAACAGAAAGGGTGTGCATAAACAATGTAGCCTCGAGTTCAGCAGCAGTCTGCATGACTTTGTGCAACAGAAAAATTGTACTGAAGATAAACTACTAATTAAAAAATACTGAAGACACAGAGATGTACAGGAAGCCCCAAGAAAACTGAGTTTTATCTTAAAATATGTCTGGTGTCAAAGCACAACTTCAGGCAACAGCACTCAGCTGCTCAGCACTCAGCTGCTCAGAAGAAAGAAGGAAGAGCGCTATCATCAATGCCTTCATTACTGTGTGAGAAANACTGTGTGAGAAACACAAATCTGGTCACTCACACTCTTCCATTCCAGTATGGACTGCACTGCAGATCAACAGAGCAGTAAGCTATGCCCCACCCAACCTCAGAGAATTATGTCCCAGTTATCACCTTCCTACAACAGCAAAAACTAAAAACCCTTTTAAAAAACTGTAAGACTTTATCTGGAAACATAAAGACTATAGAAGCTGTATTCCTACGAAAATGTGCATATTGATTAAAAAAAAAGCTTTTTCAACTGAAGATCTGATGAAGAGAATGTGGTTGAGAAGTATCTATTCATGCATTTCTTGATTTAAGCAAGCAGAGGAAAGTAGTGCTACTTTTCCGGGACTTCAGGAAAAAAAAAGTTCAAAAATGATGAAAAAAAAAAAAAGTACTTCCTCCTCCATAGCCTGCAAAAGTTATCAGTGCTTCATGCACTGAAAAATGACATCTCCCCTTTCTAGAAATGTTCAAACCACCGATGAAACTTTAACAGCCCACATCATTCCTTTAATAATAATTCCTTGCATATCTATTTTATTATGAAGATTTTTTTCTTTTTATAGACAGATTGTACCTTTTTTTGAAACAGTTTCATTCCCACAGTAACACAGAGCAATTCTTTATGGTTCCATAGGCTTTTATGTCACTTGCAGAGACAAGAGGCAGAGCAAAAATTTTACTACAAATGAAACAAGATGGCAACAGAACATAAAGGGCAAAGCCACAGGAAGGGACAGAGGATGGAGGGAGTGCGAGCCCCAAGCAAGGAGACAATTTCATGACAGAAAATAAGTAACTATATTCAGTATGTGATATACATTTAATTAAACTTTAAATTGAAGAGACTTCCCATGAAGCAGGCTAAAGAGATCAGATGTAGGAATGAACACTCCTCTCTCCCTGTATACCGACATCAGGTGCAGTAAGGTAGGAGAGGAGTCAAACATTCCCTGCGTGAAGACTGACTGCACTTAACCAAACCCTTTGCTAAAGTTTCCTGCTACCACACAATTTTGTGTTATCCAAAAGCAACCCACAAAAAAAGCTGCTACAGCCTATGCAAAACTCAAGGGCTGAATCTCTCCTGCAAGCCACAGGTCTCCTGTCACAGCTAAAAGAAAAGGACATAAGAAGTTAGGGATTTTGATCCAAGCAAAGAGAGGTGGACTGATTCCACCTCAGCTCACACCACCTGTCACGAACAGTAGCTTTAGCACCTGCATGGGCTATGGGCCCCCAGAACTTCCTCAAGAGTTTCATGGCTCTTCTCATCACTCAAATCTCAAAAGGGCACCAAAACCAGATTTTTTCATACACAGGGATATAGCAGCACGTAACACAGGTCACTGCAAAGAGAATCCAGAGGCAGTTTTACATCTATAACTTGCATTAATTTATTTACTTAGGAAAAACTGAGTTCTGCAAAAGCTGACATCTCTTTTCCAAGAAAGCTCCCAGATCTGGCCCGAGCAGACTGCTTGTACGCTGTGAAGACTGAGCTCTTTGTTTCATATTAGTTGCAGGACTGGTGCCAGCCTCAAGACACAGGCATAATCTAAACTGCCTAAGGGCTATAGGTACACATGAGAGTTAACACACATATATTTACTACTTACTACTGAAGTTGAAAATCTCTGAAAAGGCATTAATGCTGGAAATAATCCTTGCATTTATGCAATATGGGAACATATTTTCCAACCTAGCCAAAAACCTCTTTTAAAAGTCTGTATGTTATTGTAAATATTTCAAGGAAATTGCCTCAAGCTGTCACATTAAACAGTACTGGCATGCACTCCTAGCATTTAAATATATATATACACACACATACATACCTACATGTGCGTTTGTACACATATAAGTACACATTTCTTCAGGCTTTAGTTCCTTAAACAATTAATCAGAGTCTTCTACTTCAATTCTTCATGAATTGAAGCATTCATAAATAATACACACAGGATTTTTATTTTTTCCAAAGTAGGTATGAAGTCATAGCATGAAAAGATCTGCACTATATAGTAGACAGACTTCAACCAGAAACATCAAATTTCCCGGCAGACTCCAGTATTCATTCAGTATTTGTCCTGGCTACAATGAAGGTAGAGCAAAACTGGAAACTACTGCAGATGTAGTTCATCTTCCACAGATGTTCAGCTTTGGATTCAAGTAACTGACTTGAAAAAGAAAGTCCAGTGGTCAAAGGGTCAAAAACTATGAGCTCCTTTGCAGGTTTCTGATAATTTACATGTTTATTTGCAGTAATTTCACAAGGAACTTCAAAAAAGAAAATGGGAAATCACAGACTATAAAGTTGAAAGACCAAAAGGCAACTTGCCTCTGAGACGCACTGAATTGCTTCCTTTAGTTGGAATGAAAGCCCTCAATAACTAACATCATGTGTTATTAAACTCTTCGTGAGATGAGATTTTTCTTATTCACTAATCATTTGCCTGCTAAGAGGTACAAGCAGACTTGGAGCAAAAGCTAGCATTTTCCATATGAGATGTGATCATGCAATACAGCACATTCCCTCTCCTACTATCCCAGCATCTGCCCCTGCTACGAAGTTCACTGTGCTAACCAGGCACATTCCCTTTACACAGGAAAAGGCAATTTTACCTGATACTGCAACATCATGTTTAGGACAGCACAGTTTTCCAACAGCAACAAGATTAAATATGCAACTACTATACTAGTAAATTTTAACACAAGTGAAATATTCCACCAGTCAGAAGCTCAATGGGTGAAAATGGCTAAAGGTAACACTGACCTAGTAGTACAAAATGGCGATGAATTTGTAGTGTGATCAAGCCTTAAAAATAGTAAATACAATCCTGAGCTGCAGTAGTGAAGCTGAACATTGAGCACCACTGTAGAAGTTACAGATGAGTTCCCATACATAGTACCATACGTACTCCTGATCCCACATTAAAAAAAAAAAGAAAAAAAGAGAAAGAAAAAAAAAAAAGAGACTGAGGCAAATGAAAGGAAGGGGGATTAAGAGAACGAAAGGAACAGAAAGCACAGATTTTTGTACCTCACCAAATAAAAGCTCGGTAGCATTTATCAATATGGGTAGGTAAGTACAAAGGATGAAAAAGAGCTTCCTAAAGTAAATAGTAACAACTCACAGAAGAACACATGGCTGCATATTTGCCTCAAATAAGTTAAAAGCCAAAGTAAATAAGCTACCTATTATGGCAGTTGCATTTTTATAACAGTATTTCAGTGGTATGGCATTTCCAGGTAAAATGGAAAACCCCATTATTTTAGATGGAGCTCATAAGTTTATAAAAAGGAATGATGGGAAGTGGGAAGGTATCTTAAATACCTCCTTAGAGTGTGTGAATGAAGGCAGATATCAATGTCTTAAATACAACAGTGTTGCTATTTTATTATCTGTACTGATGAACAGATGCCAAAAACTCTACTGGCCATCTCTCATTACCATGTATTGATCCCCAGTGAACAATGAATAATAATTACACTATAAAACACATAAGAATTTTTTTAAAACAGTTTAAAAAATAACAGAGCAACACTGTATGACTCTATCCTTGTGCTAGTCATTAAACCTCTCTTCCCATATAACTGAAATACTTAATCCAGCAACTATTTTTGTTACTTACCTACACGATCATAATGGATGTGGTAAGGATGAAAAGTCACCTCATTTGTACAAGGTAGCGTCTAGTCTGCCGAGAAACACTTACTTTGACCAAGGTGATTAATACAATTATGCCTAAACAGAAACAACTAAATGAAGATCAACAAGAAAAGCACAAATGCCTTCCTCCCCCAACCCAGAACATCACATTTTATTTTCTTTCAAGTCTGAAAGAATACAAAGGGTACCTACATTGAAGGTAACGTAGATATTAAAACTGGTAAATCTATCAGATAGTTTGTTTTCATTGGCAATGAGACAGATTTATGACAGAACCTCCAAATAAATATTTTCAAAGTAGGAAAAGGTAGGAAAACATGGAAAACAGTAGGTCTCCAAATGACGTTTAGCAATGGGAAATTAACAATGAAGTTATTTACTAAAATTATGAGCTTAGTACTAAACATTCCAATTAGCAACAGCAAAGTTCTTTTAAACTGAAATAAGTGGGAAGCTCCTGCAGTTCTGGACTGCTACTACTGCAGTCCTGCAGGACTGCTACTACTGAAGCCTATTTTCAGATACCAAAGTATCTGAATCAATGTTCATAAATATAAAACACTTGAGAGCTCCTATTTAATCAAGTCAATAACTAACCTACACTCAGGAACATATTTTAACATGGTTGTTCCAAAAGCCTCAGTTAAATTTTTTCCCTTTCTGAACTAATGAACTTTTATCGGTGTTTTGTCAACAGCATACACAGCTAATGGAAATCGTACTCAGATGAACGTGGGTGCGTAAGTGCTTTCACATCCCTTAAGACACTAGCAAAACACAGTCAGCAGGGGAATACTATAGAAGATAACTGGCATGTTTAATAGAAACAAAACTATATTGTGACACTGGATTTTCACATGGGGGTGAGGTTCCCACAATCCCAGATAGGTCTGGGCACAACAATTGTTAGCATAATCATAATCAGAATCATAATCATTAGTCTCCAGAAACAGCTGGTAACAAGCTAAATGACGTAAAATTAATGGTCTTTATGACTATCCTGTGCTCAAAGTGGAGAAAAAAGCAAGTAACAATACACAAATTTACATACAGCTACACACATATGTACACAGCTACACACACATACACACAGAGAACAACAGCACCACAACCTATTTTAAGGCAAAAACTCCTGAAAGAAGTGAAACTTGTGAGGATGCAACTTACAGTCATGAGCGGCTGATTCATAATAGCTGTTTTCTAACATGCCAAACTCAACCAAGGCATGTCAGATATTCCAACCTACCTTCTTCGAGCATTTCCCTCTCCTGGTTCTAACATTACGTACAGCTAAAATAATAAAGCCACTGCTGTTCAAAACATTTTTCCAGTGATGAGTTAGGAAGCTCAGCCTCGGCTGGGATAGTTGATAAGCATGCTGAAGAAAGAAGACCAGCCCTTACTCATTCAAGGGTCTCTGCTCCAGGAAGACCATAGATCTCTTAACATCTCTCTCCCATGACAGAGTTGTCACCTTCAAGCATTCATGCCAACAGCACAGCGTAGTGAGGAATTTCAGAAGAGAGTCTGAGGTAGGTTTATTTTAGAATTTATTACAGTAAAAACTAAGGCTAACAGATTTGGAAGAGGGAAGTGAGCACCAACTTACCATGGCCAGGATGAAGGAATGCCCAAGTCATAGTTCTGGTACGATTTTTTTCTTCATCAATTTTTGCAGAGACTAACAGACACACTCTACAACTCTAAGCAAACCTCAAGCATCAAATGCCATAAAAGAAATATATACACTTAAATGACCCTCTTGGATACACTAATACTACATTTCCCAAAATTACTACAGCCAAATATTAAGAAAAAATACTTTTTACTGTTTGACAATGTTTTCTATTACAGTCAACTACCCCTAGTTAGGCGTAATTATTTCCCCCTACTACATGAAGAAAAATATCTTCAATCACAAAAATTTAAAGTAGATCAAAACAAGAGTCCAAAATACTACCACCTTCTTTCATTTGTTCTAGCAGGATAAATTTATACCTAAAAAATTCTTTTTAAACAATAATTTAAAATATCAATAGCACATAACAAAGGTGTTTCATTTGCTAAGTTAGGCACTTTCCTAAAAGCTTTGTCATCAGCTACATCTGTTCTAGTTAAAGCCCCTGACTTCTGGAACTGAGACTCACGCAGTTCAGAAAATTTTGCCCAAAATTGGTAAAAAGGTGATAGAAAAAGTCACTGTGTTTTATCAAAACAATAGGAAGCTGTGCAATTCTGGCAGGATAAGAGCTGGTCCATAAGAGATTCCCCTTGGATGATGACAAGTTATTATGGTAATAGGTGTGCTACAGTCTGTAGCTGAAAAGAAAAAGCTTTCAAGGAAAATGGAAAGCCAAAAAGCTACATTAAATTGAAGCTGGAAGCCAAAATACGTGTATATACAGAACAGAGGACACAGATGTAACTACGAAGAGAAATGAAAAACAAGCTGAAAGCTAGGTTCTTAAGCTTTACAGTAGAGAGACTGCAATAAATACCTAGAAGCACAGCTTAAAAGCTCCAAAGGACCTTCACCTGTGCCTCTGGGAGCTTTGTTATCAACTAGGAACAAGCTTTATATATATGCATATGTACGTACAAATGCACATTTCCACACACAGATTTACAGTGTATGCCTCACGTTAAGGCCACATATGCTTCCACTGCATTGCAGCCATGTACACAACTGCTTCCACACCACAGGGAGCTAGTTCACACATGCCATGCTCAGAAAGTGCGCCATGAACAAACACCTCTGATACCAGCAAATGCAGAGTCAAAAGCAGCAGCATCCCTGGTGATCAAATTACCTTCCTTCAGATGTTAATTTGTCCTTGAATGGTTGTAAAATAAATAATAATAAAGAAACAAAAAGCAAAAAAGTTTAAGGATTCAAATGCACTTTAAAGCAATCTCAAAAACATAAAATCCGTCAAAGTATCAAGTGCACAAAAAAATCAAGGCACAAAATGACAATCTTATTTGAAAATTATTAAAAGGTATGCTTCCAAGTTTCTAAATCAAATATTTTATTACAAACTAAAAATAAAATAAAATAAAAAAACCAAACAAATAATCTGTCTAGTCAGTACCTCAGGTTTTAATCTCCAGTATTCTAACTGCCTGGTTACAGCAGCACATTCCAAGAGAGACTTATTTTAGACTTTCTTTTTTTCATTTTTAAATGTTCACAAAGGTTTGTTTACCGAAGCTAAAACTTCAATCAATGTGGAAAATGTGTCTCAAAAGCACTAAAGAAAAAAAAATGAAAAGGTAACTTTCCTTTTCCTACGTTTGTTTCAAGACTAAAGTCTTACGTATATAAGACAGCATTCAAGAAACCTGTGTCAGTTACCAGGCTGCTTATCCTCCTCCAGAATTTCCTAAAATGATACCTCTAGTTTAAGACATTATTTGTTTTCTACAGTATAAGTATGTTTTAAAAGAATTCTTAAAAGCAGGCCTAAAATCTTTTCTTAACGTGATACCCAGGAAACTGAAAATATTGCAGCTGAGATGGAACTACACATTTACTTGTTGCCCAGTTCCAAATATGTTCTAAAGAATAACCAACCGGTGCACTCGTCTTGAGCTTAAATATTAGCCAGCACTGGTCAGATGGAATAAACTCCTCAAAGCATAGCAGTTCTTGCTCCACTTTAAATTAATGTCTGTATTCTTTGAATATTTAATGTTATATAACGAAATCAAATAATTAAATGAAAGTGTATTTGAGTGTGTATGTTACAGCAGCATATGCAGACAATGACTTAATACATACCTTCTCACATAAGAACTGAAAATAGGTGGAAACCAGTTTGGTAATGAGAAACACAGAATAAATAAAGATTGAGGACCTAAAATGATCCAGCTACACTTTATACCTATTTGCCTACTTGCAGAAAACTCCCAAGAAACATACAGAACTGGAAGATTAGCTTAAAAGCTTATTCTTCTAAAAAAAGAAACATACCCTATTTTCGATACCTAATGAAATACCAAGGTAAATATAAGTGCATTTAATTAGCACTTATTTAAAATAATTTCTGTAACTCTCCTTGTCTACAACTTCCAGCTTCTCTCTTTGTCAGCATTTGCTATTTCAGTAGAAGTGCATCTTTTGATCTCATCTAAAGACGTGAAGTTGGAAAGTGAAAGTCAGGAAAAAGTTACCTCAGGGAGATTTCTTAAGTTGGGACAAGGAGAGATACTAAGAACAGCCCCAAAAAAGTAACAAAACCCATCAGGTCTGGGGGTTGAGAGGGAGCATGAGGAAAGAACCTGTGGACTATCAGTGTCTTTGAGAAGAGCATACACACTTCGAGCAATTATATACTATTTCGTTTACCTAGTAATCTGCAACAAACACTTATCTTCAAAGAGACTCAAGCAGGACAGTTTAACAAAATGCTTTGTCAAAGTATGAGCAATAACCACAATCAAATCTATACATGGGAAAGGGAAATTTATTTCAGAACACCTAGGAAATAGAAAATTTTGAAAAAAGATGATTCTTGGAATATCTATAGAAACTAATGCTTCCCATGTGGTTTGACTTACTTGATTTTAAGGTAAAGTACAGAAAACTATTTCTGGGTAAAAAGTAAGAACCATCAGGCTTTCATTGTCCTTTCTTTCATGGATCCACTTAAAGCACTGAATTCACTGTTGACCTTAAAGCAAAGAAGTTCTTCGCCCGTAAGTCTCTTTTTAAAAATCAAGCTTATTCCTTGTATAATGTGACAGGCACTGTCGAGTGATGATGTGATGGGTTTATATGAGATGAGTCTTACAACAGTTGTGCCACAATTGCATCGTCTCATGTCGAACACTATTTTTAAACACACTTCAACAGCTAGCTAGCCTTCTACACTAGACTTTTATGGAAATACCACCTCCAGTATACCAATTGCACAAGAGTCTTGAGAAAACACTTCCAATAAAATGAGAGCAAACATGAGAAAGAAGTTGAACATTTTTAGGTTTAAGTTTCTGTACAGGTTGAGAGATATCCATATGCAGAACTCAAGACACATTTTCAATCATGTAAGAACTTCTCTTAATGTTTTTCTTTTCCTTGTCTGTGGGATGCTTTCGTAATTCAAATGAGCTTATTGTTAAAGAGGCAAACTTGAAATATTTGCTTTAAGAATGTTCAAACATTCAAAACAGACAAGGAAGCTGTTAGCTACATCAGATAGTCCTGCACGTAAATAGCTGCTGCCATCTTAGAAGCAAACACAGTAAGATGAAGGTGTATCAATGCTTTTTTCACATCATGGACAGGAAAACACACCCCTAGAGTCCTCCAGCAGCTTGGTAACTCGGCACCAGGAGTCAGAATTACACAGCTGTCAAACTACAAAAAGGCATGAGCAGCATTTTTTCTTGGGGTACAGCAGAAAAGACAGGACACCCAATCTGCAAACAAGCCAGAAACCTATGAAAAGCTAATGCTCAACCCAGCTGAGAAAAAGCCCCCTTAGCTCTTGGCTCCACAGCTGAGACATCTTTGTAGAGTAGACCACAGCCATGGGCTTGTGTGTGCTGGCGCACCCCTCCATGGTAGCTGTGGGAACACCACCTGAAGCCTTCACAATAAAGACCCCCAAAAAAGGTATCTCCAACTCCTGCATTCCTGCTGAGCCACTTGGGGAAACACTTAAGACCCGCAACAATGTCTGAGTACCAGGGATGACTCTCCTTTCTTGCTGTGAACTTCCTCAACTCCCAGCCAAGCTGGGATCAAAAAGGATCAAAAGGGGCAAGAAGGGTATGTGAACCCAAGGGATGCAGCACCCCCAAGGCAGTCTCCCCAGATTCCCCAGGTAAAAAAGCAAACGAATGACAGGAAGTTACTTACAAAGCCAGAAGAAGAGCAGGGAGTCTGCACACCACAACAGGGACAGGTGGCTCAGGTGAGGACCAGACAAAACCACAACGGGCAAGAGTAATGACCCAATTTTAGCACCATGGTTACTGCAATAGGATACGCATTTAATGATTTGCATTTTATTTGGTATCATGACACACAGAAACACTATCCTACAATAGTATGGAAATATAACTCATTCTTCTAGCAAGTTAAGAATCACAATAAAGTAAAAAAAATTGGTAACTACCTTTAACATTGCTCTAATCAGATAGCTATTAATAACAAATAGTTAAGCCAGCACATACACAATCTAGTATCAGTAATTGACCATTTATGCAGACAGTTCCAAGGCCTCTGTGACCATCTCATTCCTCTCCATATACCCTCAGAGCCCCCTGCTACAATCTTAACTATCCACTCTTATATGCAATTCTATTTTACGGTCACTGATAGGTCACTCTGTGCTTTTTTAAAATGATGGCTGCATTTATGTGACTACTTAATGAAGCTGCTCAAACCCAAAAGCTTAAGTGGGGGTGGGTACCGCTGCTTCAAGACTGATCATTCCAGTACCTGAATGAGCAAAATATCTTCTCATCAGCAAAGGTAAATACACCTCTAATGCTTCTGTTTGGTACAGTGTTCAACTGAAAGCTGAGTTGTGATCCACCAACATCTTTACCAAAGAGAGAGACAAAGCCTCAAATGAAAAATTAAAATACATCAGAAAGGAAAACTGGCATTAAAAAGGAAAAGATAAAGTATTTTTACTGGAAGCCAGAAGACGGCTTACAAAGGTTCCAGCATCTCAGGAGATAGTCACAATACCAGTGCACTGCAAAGGGAACCTTTTTGAGCATACAGGTTGATCCAAATAGGCATTTTCCCAGGATATCTACTGTAATATTTACTGTAACTACTGGGAATCAAGTTATTCCTGGCTGAGAGCTCTATTATTTAAAAAAAAAGTTATAGTAATGAGACTATTCTATGGTTGTCATAGAACTTTGTAAAAGGAAAAAGACAATGCGAAAACAGATATGATCATTAATGTGGACTGCTTGTATTGTACAAATATCAATATCAATTTACGCACTACCAAAAGATCAAAAGTGTATGGGGTGCTTTGTATAAATGTAGTTTTTTGTATGAATGCAATTTAAAATGAACGTAGCAGGCCTTGGACTTGGTGATCTTTATGGGTCCCTTCTAACCTGAGATAGTCTATCATTCTATGGTATTTTCTCCCACAGAAAAGGAAAAAAAACTACAAAAAGAAAGCCCTTACAAACTTAACATTAGAATAAACGTTGCAAATATACTGATGAAGGGTCTTTAAATCTTTTTATGCTGCATTTGTGATTTTCAATTTTCTGAAGAAAAACTTTCTCTGATAGTATTTATACTCTGACAATGGTTGATTTCTGCTTGAATTGTTATAGCCATTTAATTCATGTGTTGCATTTTATTTCATCCTTTTGTGAAACTACACTATTTGATCTGTTATAAACTTAGGTTATAAGTTTNGCCACAATAAAGCAGTCAGCCCTTTTTTCCAAATGGCTCTCTATAGTCAAGTCCCTCCTAAGCAGCAAAGCGAAGAACAACATAGCATCTCAGGTTTTTAACTATATTTTTGTTTATAAAGAGTAAAACAAGCATGAGTCTCTAAAATCAAGCTAATCTCTTCATTCATTTAAAGAAAAACATTTCAAGGCTTCAAAATTAGAGGAAGAGAGAGAGAGTGCTGCTTGAAATACAGATTCTGAAAGCACAAAAGCAAAAGGCCCTTTTAAATCTCCATGGCTATTGATTTGGGGAAGCAGAAGTCACTAACCCCTAACAAAAACAAAAAGGCTTTTTACAGAGATACTTTAGACAAATTTGTCAGGTTTATCACACCTTAATCATTACAGCCTCATCAAAACTGGAGGATAAATTAAGGTATCGTTGACAAATATATCAGAACAAGAGTGTATTTTCTGTAGAAAGAAAATGATCCATCCAAAATATAACACTTCTAAGCAGGTAATTCCTCACATAGCAAGGAAATGTAATAGATTTAGGCTGCAGTTCAGCTGTTGCTTCCAGCAAATCTGAATGTCAGCTGATGCCAAGAAGGGCAGTCTGACACTCTCCTGCCCTTCATTCCTGGTTGAACCTCACCACCTCTTCTTTCTTCTGACGCTCACGCTCAGCAAAGCTTTGCCATGAGAACTGATTCAGCCGAAGCAAACACTTCTGGTCAGGTTCAGGTTTCAAGTGGTTCACGCCCCTCCCTGCTGCAACTCATCGAAGGGCTGCACAAGTCCTGCAGAACAGAACAGCAGCCAATAGCAGCAACCACCCTTCAGTGAAAGCCCATATTTGTGCTGCCTTAGAGCAACTGTCAAATTGCAGCCCAAGGGCAGGTTGTCATCTCCTCCATTCTGCAGAAGTGCCCTAACGACCCTGTTATTAGATTCACCCTCTCAGCAATATGACAACTAATTCTTAACTTAGAATGGAGGACCTCCATCAGCAGAGACGGAGAGAGACTAATCACCTACACCATAATTCATTTGGTATGTGGAAGACCCAGCCTTTAGCCCTGGCTTCAAATCTGGCAAAATGAAAATTAAACTCTAGAAAGCCCCAAAAGTAAGAGTGGCTCATTTCAGGCTTATACACCTTTTCTTATGAATTCAGGGCCGGGGGGGAGCCGCCAAAAAAAGAAATATCGAGGTTGTAACCCTCTCCTTGCCAGCAGGCATATTACACATATAAGCTAGCACACTTGATTAGCTAACTGTAAATGGCAGCAGAATAAACCCTGACAGGCAGCCAGTCTTACCTACACCAGTTGAGCCACCCAGCAAAGATCAAGCATTTCAAGTTTTCTCTTGATCTCTTTGATTTATTTCATCCTCACCAAAAAGAGACCTCCCATTCCAGTTCTTAGAAAAGAAATCTAGTAAAAAATGATGCAACAGTGATTCAACTCTTTAGAGCTTTTCTGCTTCTATGAATTTTAATGGAATTGTTTCCAGTTTATATTAGTCTTCAGCAACACATACTAAATAAATTATGCATCTTCCCAAAAGCAGTGAACTTCATAAAAATCTTGCAGCGCAACAGGGCTCTATTTAATACTTACACACAACACAAGGACTTCAGCACAGAAGTGCAACTGGCTAGGCAGAAAGTCCTGGCCCCAATCTTAAGTTTTGCACACATGTATCTGAGGCAGTAATTCCCCTTCTAGCACACAGAGTGTTGTTGATCTAAGGCAGGAATGAAAAAGCACACAGCAAGAGTTCCAGTGTCCTAGGAAAAAAGTCACCTTTGTCACCGACTAATTTACCAACCCACAACACGCCAATCTGTTCAGGTGCAGTGTCAGACTGCTTGAAACAACCAGCTACACAGCACAAAACTATGCCAAAGCACAAATGCAGCTTCTCTCTCCAGACACCCTATTTTCCTCCTTCACTTCCACACAGATTTAATGCTGGGATGGCACCCTAAACAGCTTTGTCTTAATAATGTGCATCTTCTAGAGCACCTCCTACACCAGCAACAGTCAAAGATTCTTCGAACAGATGGAAATACTGGTCAGAAATGAGCAGCTTCTATTGCAATGCCTAACAGATATTTTTCTTTTTCCTTCCCTTATTATTAGACCTATGGCCTTCAAGAGCAACTGACAGTCAAGACTGGTGTCACTCCATTCCAGATTCCACAAAAACACACGTATTTTCCAAAAAGTTTCTGTTTCCAGGCCCCAGTTCTACCATGAAAAGCTGATCTTCTGGAAGTCATATAACTCAGTTTCCAAAACTGAATAAAGACAACTTTTTTTTTTTTTTTTTTTTTTTNNNCCCACTTAGGCTTAGTGCCTGGAGCCAAAATCTCCTGACATTCAGCATAAAAAAAAAAAAAATTATAACCATCATGATAATATCATTTATTACCTGTTTTCTTCCATTCCCCAAATTTCTTCCCAAGAAGATAAACCAGGAAAACAAAACCAAAACCCCTTCCAAGATATGACTGTCAAGGCAGAATCATAACTCTGCGATCTGATACAGACCAGCAGGCATCACAGGCCTGTAAGGATTTGAGAATGTACAGAGCTAGCCCAAATACAGCAGAGCATAATATTAAGCTGCCAATGTCACAAGTGGTTTGGAAGTCTCATTAAGAACCACTAGTCCTACATCGATATCCATCTGCCCAATAAATGCCTTCCCTGCTCTACCAGTACAATGGGTGTATTATTTTACATCGGCATTTACAACATTTACTGAAATAGTCTCTAAAAGCACCTTTCTATTGTGAAGTAAAGGATAGGCTTTCCACCTCTAATATTTTTACGTAGTTAGTACCAACTATTCAAAATTTACTTTTGTTCACCTGTTTACATGCACTGTAGCCTACCAAACCCATTTTTAAAATGGCCACCTTTCCCCAGGCCGTTCAAAAAAACACTTACCCACAAAATCAATTATTTTTCCTGTCTTTCTGTGGTTAATAGCACATAACCTCTTTCAGTGGCCCATTTAAATCATTTTTCCCACTTAACGAGGGAGTGCCACAAGGGCAAGCATATATTAATATTAAAGAACTGTTCAAAATAACTAAAATCATACTCAGCTATCACCCTTTTTATGCTTTTGAGCAGTTGTACGCTTAGTCTATTTGTATCTACAAAGATAGTCTTGTCACTAACCACAATATTTCCAGAGAAACAGGCCTGAATTTCAGTTACGGCATTGTAAACAAACTTCTTGGGTACTGCAACACCTCATTATTACTTTAGAAAATGCTACTACAGAATGAAGTCATTTGCTCCTAAAATTACTTCAGCATAGGAAGGTTTGTTACACTGCTGTGGTGGTATGCTCATCCTCCACCTCCCCCCGGCTTTCTTGCCTGGCTCCTGCTACAGCCATAACTGTCAGTGGGGGTCATGATGGGTTGCACCTGGATTTTGGGGGATGAAGGGCAACATAGCCGAACACTGTCTGGAATACAGACCTGTATGCCTCACTGCTATGCAAATATGACTATAGGTCAATCATCTTACTCTGTAAATAGTGGACACCCCAGGACCTATTGAGCTCTCCTGCACATCAGCGGGCTGCACACCAGGATCTCCCCTTGAGCAGGGACATCTCTCAAGGTTGTTACTCCTCCTGGTTGAGAGACTCCTTACCACAACAGATCCTTGGTAAGTGGTTAATAGCATGCTAAACTTTGAAATCTTAGCTAAGTGATATAAAGGATTGATTGTGCATATATAATCCTTTAGACATAAACCACTGACCACAGCTGGGACTAAGATTGGATCCAATCGCACCTGGACTCCTTTCTGAGAAGGAGTTTAGAAAGCAAGGGGGTCCTTTCTGAACCTCGTGACTCAATGGGAGGGTCTCCCCGCAGTTCTGTCTGACCCTGTCCTTTGTGCAGTAAATAACCAAGTGTGCCTTGCCATCTAATCTTGTTAAAACACTGTTGCATTTACTATCAAATTTTGTTAAAAGGTTGTTTTATAACAATAAATATTTCACTGCTGCTTTGTTACGAGTGAAGTGAATCACTCCCTCTGCAACAGCTGCATGTGTCCTTAATACATTTTAACATTGTTTTACATTAAGAAAAACACTGTTAAAAGTGTGTCATAGACATAGGCAATGTAACAAATCTATTTTCTGCACAAGAAAAAAAAAACAACCAACCAATTTCTGCTTTTGCCAGTAATGAACTCCATTAAAATACATCTCAGTAATTAAGAAAATACAAGCAATTCTTCTTCAACACAACATATTTTAAAAACCTGCAACACAAAGAGATATGCTGCATGCTTATCCAAAAACAAGTTCTTATAAAGATCCAACCTGAACAGCATACATCAAATACAGCAGCACCCTGTCAAGGATTATATGTAGAAACCCTCAAGGCAATGCTTTAGCAACATATAGCATAGCAATACTTGCAACACGGCTGCAGCAATGTCACCGATGCAAATTGAAAGACAAAAGTAGAAGTAAACATGCTTGCTGCAACATGTTGCAAATGTTTTCCTCTTTCTTCCTTACAGTCTGCAGTTTACATTCTGATGCATGCATTAAAACCTAACTATGGTGCAAAGAGACTGCGGATACAGCTACTTACTTTGCAAGATGTAAAACTCTAACCAAAGAGCACATCGCAATTTACACTGCCACTTACCTCATACGACCAAACGCACTGAGTTCCTCCAAACCTTCGGACACACCTGCCCACCTCCACGTCCTCATGAGTGGTGTACATTTCTCGAAGGCATTCACCTATATGTGGTACCATCCTCCTGAGAACCTCCCGGCTGAAGATCATTCCTGGCCCTCCCATGCAGAAATTCTCTCCAGGCTCCAGCCCCAGTTTTCCGAGTTCTTCAATATTACCCAGACCGGTCTGTCCCAAATACAGAGGCTTACTGCTGTTCAATGAGCGAAGAAACTCCTCCAACTTTTCACCTGCAAAAGAGAAAAGATTACTGCTATTTTCTGCCTAGTCTGCCAGCCATCTCTTTTCCTGTATCTTGAGATTCTTTAAAAACATAACAGGCACCTGAAACTGTCGCAGGACATCACTTCCAAAGCAGTATCCTATACCTAATTGAAAATATCCTTGGACAAGTTTACTTCTCACAGACTTCTTTTTTTTTTTTTTAATGAATTAACATTACAATGACATTTTCATTCAGCCAAAAGCCAGAATATGATCAAAACTTAATTTTAGCAGTAAACCTTGTTCTGTTCAACCAATACTGGTGGAAAGGACTCCCTTGCTAGCACAAAACTGCCTCTAAAGTAGGACAAATTGCCAATATAGTTCCAGGCTG
>VZSZ01008247.1:0-17306 GCA_013398815.1 Ibidorhyncha struthersii
GTCTGGCTCTAAAAATACCGCCTCGTTGTTGGTCTGCGCTGGCCCTGCTGGGCTTCGAGCGGGGCCGGGGGGGGCGAGCGGGGCGAGCGCGAGCTGCCGGTGCCCAGGTGTGTTTTTTCCGTGCCCAGAAACGGCCCCCGGGCGCCGCCGAGGGGCCCCCTCGGCACCGACGTCCCGCTGTCGCGCTCCCTCAGCCGCCCCGGCTCCCTCCTTTTGTCGCTGGCCGCGAAAAGGGGGTGCCATTTCGCATCATTCCGCGCAAATTGCTGGAATTAATGCAAGTGTGAATTCTTACCGTTTGAAGGGGGGTATTAGCATATCAAAGGTTTTCCTAGCTCCGGCTCAATTGAGAAAACTTCAGCTTGTCTGCCATTTGCTTCCAAGCAGAGGCCCAAAGGGCAGCGGGGAATTGTAAAGGGGCAAAATGGGGAGGTGGATTTGGGTTATGTTTCTGAACTTTTGCTGTTCTGCAATTAGGCGAGTGAAAACCAAGGTCCCTTCGCTGCAGAGCCCTTGCGAGCGCTCGGACAATTACGCTCCATTGATTAATGGTTTGTTCCGAGGGGAGAAAAAGTGACCTTTTATGACAGGCGCTGTTGCGTGGTTTCTGATGTCTCCTCTCTGCTAAGGGGATTTAGAAAGCCCTTTCTGCCGCGCTCATGCTCTGGGTATGGCCTACACGTTACTGCGTGCGGGGACTGAATGGGGAAGACCTTCTAATTACTTCAGAAAACAAATGAAATCTTGTGATAAAAGACCTCTCGGTTCCAGACCTTTGAAACGAATACGCTTCCCTCCTTAACGGGTGGGTGGGCTGGAATAATAGATATTTTTATGGAGAGTTTTAAAAGAAGTTTTTGATCGCCACCGGCCGTATGCTTCCATTTCCTTTTTATTCTCGAAAAAGTGAAAATGAGTAATTCTTGTGATCTCGTTTAATCAGTGATACTGTGTTTACTGAGATAACTTAATTTGTGGTTAGTGTTACCCTATAATACCTAATTTGAAAGCAAGTGTGGCAGGAGTGCTGTTTTGGTGGCAAGTGTAGAACATTTATCGCATTGGAAGTTGTTTTACATGACTACGTATTTGCAGTTTTTTATTCTTTTGTTACTATTTCCTTGAGTCCGAAAGGGGATGTGTCCCGGCCTACCCTATTATTGTCTTTGCAAATCAATATTCATAATCTAGCAACCCAAAAGCCACGCAAAAGCCAGTTATCTGTCAATAAGTTGTGACCTTTTCCAGGGACCAGATGTTTCTTGGGGACTGTATTCTGGTTTATATCTCTGGCAAAAAAAGAACTTCCTATGCCTTTCTTGTCCATTCCTTCCATTCAAACCCTTGCCTTGGAGGATACAGATATTAAAACATACATTATGTGTTTTTAAAAAGTTGCTTTAAGTGCTTGGTATGTAGCACTTGGTCTGTTTGGGGGGTTTTTTGTTTGTTTTTTTTTTTTTTGTTTGTTTTGTTTTTTTTTCCTTCTGGTTCTCATTTGATGGTTTGGCGGTGTGTGTGTGTCTCTTTTTTAAGGCATGAAAGCGATGTGCTTTTAGAGTAGGATGTCTTCACTCATCCTTCAGTTTCCTTTCATTTAGTGAAGAAACTGAGTATATATGGTATGTCTTGGTGAAAAACCCTGCAGTTAATTAAATAATTTATATAGATTTCTGTTATTCTTAAATGGACTCGACCATTTGGGCATTTTGTAAATAGATGCGTTTAGTGGTCCTAAAATTGTGTGCCATTACTTTCAGGTAATTTTCAGCAGTTTATTTACCTAATGTCTTCAGCTGTCTGGAGTAATACCTTTTGGTGGTATAAAAGGAACATATTGATGTAATTGCCATTATCACACTTAAGTTGCTGTTAACTAGTCAGCTTTGAATGAAGAGAGCTGTAAAGAAAGCGCATTATCCTTTCAGCTATTAGGGATAATCTAAAAATTGTCTTGAAAATGTTGCACTTCGGTTTATATGATGGCAACCCCAAATTCAACGAATCTCTGAAGGTAAAAAACAAAATGTAGTGGAAAGGTTTTCAACATTCAGATGACAAAATTGGACCACTTAGAGAAAAATTAATGTGCTGCAGCAGCACTTCAGCTGCCATTTTCAATCACTGTGGGTTACTATGTGTTGGCAACAGCAAAAAAAGCGTAGACGTTCAGATAGCTCAGGGAGCTGGTAGTTGGGGGAATCAGGATATTGAATCATGTGGGGTAGAACAAACCAATTACTTCAGGTTTTGACTTGAGAATTTCCAGCAAACATTTTTTTTCTGGCTTTTGGCTCCCCTGCTCATTAATAGGCCAACATCAAAGCAGGCAACCAAACTTCCAAATGTTATAAAAACTAATGTAAAGATACAGATCTCACATGTAGTCTTGCAAGTCTTAATTTAAGACAAGCAGTTGGAGTTTTTATTGCTGCAATTTTCACAATCAGCAGAGACATTAACACCAGGCTTCTGGGTGTTTCCCTTCTTAAAATGAGCAAGAGGAGAGCTTTTAAAAAAAACAAAGTTTGCTTAGTTAGTTCTTATTTGAGCACTTCAGAACCTTTCGCGGTGTTTTATTTATCTCTTACTGCTTCTAATGCATAAAGTCAGGAAAGGGGGTTACTCAGGAATTCTAGTCTCTAGTAAGGAAGCACCTTATTAAAATTTAAATAAGCAAGGTAGTATAGTCCTAGGAGTTTGTAGTCTTTATGGTTGATAATATGTAATAATATGATTACTTTTATTTCTGGAAATGAGATATGTAGATGTGACACCTTGATTAATATATATATTTTTAAAATTGAACTAGTTATGATGAAGAAAAAATGCTGCAGTCTTGAATGACAGCTTTTTAGAAAGATCCATAATTTTCAATTAAGGATGTTGGAGAGGGAAGTCTATAGTTAGGCAAAATATTTATCAAGGTTATATTTACAATACATTTCAATATAGTGTGTCATAAATTCATGCAAATAATAATATCCATCCAATATAAATAGTTGTTTAATGTTTAGAGAGGGTAGAAACATAATCATAAGTTTTTACTGAAATTTGGTCTAAAAAGTTTACGTATTTCCAAGCCCTTGCTCATCCTGTGTCCACCTAAGATGTTGACATAAACATAAGAAAATACTGTTAACTTCTGCTACGGCTCTTGCTGAGGGTAGCACCATGCTTAATGATAATAATGAATAAAAACCTACCAATAACCACTTGGAGATATTTTATATAGAAAAAAAATGCTCTACGTCTCCTCTGCATTTCCACAGAGGAATATCTGTGGATGACTGATAATACAAGAACTGGAAGTAACAATTAATGATTTAACGTGGTGAAGTGCAAGAGAAGTTAAACTCCGTCTGGTGTATAATTGAAATCATATTCCTGCATAGGTAGACAAGCAGTCAGTTATAAAGCAATATACGCAGGCTAGTGAAATTTATAGTCAGACATGTTACTTGGAGATGTCATGTTAAACAGACTCTTTCGAAGCATTTTTAGGATTGATGTTAGCGATGTACAAAAGCGATTCGAAATTGCAAGAAATTGACCTTTTAAAGTATTTATGTGCAGCTTTTAAACTTAAAAGCTGTCTGTTATTTTTTTAAAACCCTCAGTTTGAAACAAGTAAAAGATTTAAACCATCACGGTTGTAATTGGATGTCAGGAAAACTGGAAAAACAAAAAGCTATTTTAAGGCCATTCTCAATACTCTTAACAATCGTGTTTAATATTTAAATAGTTTTCAAAGATAGCTGCATTTTGTTTCCAACAGTTCTTAAAATAAAAATAGTAGGTGGCTCTGTAGGAATATTGCTAACTTGCGATGTAACATGAATACATACCTGGTTTAGAAAATACTTCCGGTCTTCATTTAACAAATATGATTCTTTTTAACATTCTTCATTTAAAAGGTGAAAGATGACAGGCCTAAAACCCTTTGCAATAGAAGATTTTCTTGGAGTTCATGTTTTTTTCGACCTGTAATGTCTGAGATGTGTTTCTGCAGCACAGGCTGTGAAGATTGTGTTGCTTACTGTAAGTGATTTAGTTATAGAAAGACACTCGCTTAATGACTGGTAAGGTCTTATACAGCATTCTCTAGATACAACCTGATTGTTAACAAGAAATTGATTCCTTAGGGGAAAAAAACAACCGATTTCAAAATTGGAATGGTAGCATCGCCCGGTTATGGGTCTTTACATTAAATGGAGTATTTTATTCTTCTAAACCCCATATGTAACCTGCATATGTCGTGATTTCTTTTTTTTTGATTTTCATAAGGTACCGTAATGATTGAACTTACTCTAGCCTGCTGTTTACCCAAATTATTTAGAAATAATCAAAAACATTGCAACCTGACTGAAGTAAGCACAGTGCTTAACACCTGCAGGTAGAGTGCAGTCTGCAACAAAATGCTATTGATTGTTATCCTGGCACAAAGCAAGCTTAAATACAGTTTGCTTAATTACAACAAAAATTCGTTTTTATGAGTAAGGCACTTCATGTTGGGGGAGTGTTTTGTGTGTTGTCTGCGAAGTAAAATCCCATCACACTTGTATAAATTTGTTCAATTATCATAGCAGCTAAGATGAGGAAAAAAAAAATCAATTTACCCTGAAAAGCACCAGAAACAAGATTACCTTGGCTAGTAGGAACTTGTGAGCACTGTCTAAATTGCTTAATGTTATCAAACGTTGCCATTTTTCATGTTCAGTAAGAAGGATATTGACTATTCTGCATGTCCAGGTCTGCTATTTGGCTATTTCTTTATAAGGTATAAGCATGTCATATTTTTATTCCTACAATAGCAGTTACAGATAAATTGGAGGATCTAACAATAACTTTATAAAATAGATGGAATAATACCATTCACTGGCGAAATAGTATTTACTTGAGATAAGTGATCGCAACTAGTTTTTTCTCCTGTCTAGCTTGTTGTTCTCGTAACAGACAAATGTAAATACGTTAGCAGACATTTCAGAGTGAAAGGCAAGAGATAAAATGTAATTACTTTTCAGGGTGGCCCTGACGATGCCCGGGTTCTTGTCTGTAATACAAAAAAAATAAAAAAATCTTTGCTCATCACCTCAGAATATGAAGGCCATTGTTACTTCTGAATATAAAAATATTTTTCTGATTTTTAATGTTGACCTCAGTATTTATCTTTAGCTCTTCTGTGTAAGCTGGAGTCCTTATAGCTGTAAATTCTAGTCGCTGTTATCCAACGGAGCATTTAATAGAGCACCTAATGGACTCTGCTCCTGTATTTTTCTTGAATGCATAACATCTTGCTTCATTCAGTCACCAAAACTAACTTTGCTACAAGGACAGGCAACACGACAAGTTAGAATCAATGGACCATTTGTAGGTCACAGAGTCAGTTTACTGGAATTTCAGAGGAAACTGGTTGAAAAGAGAGGACAAATGTCACTTTGAATAGAGATGTTTAAATCAGACTTCTGCCTTAGGGTAAAATTTAGGTCTGTTGTAGCCTAGATGTAATGTCTCCCTCTACAGAGCACAGCATTAATCATGGCTTGACAAGTGATCATGGGCTGGGAAAAATAGGGCCTGTCTTGGTTGTGTGGTTATTTTTTTTTCTAATCTTAATCTCTTAGGAGCGCATTATAAACACTAACATTTAGACAGAAAGATTTAAGTATCAATGTCTGTATTTTCAGTAGTGAAAGTCGCTAGCTTCAGAGAAAATCTAGTTACAGCTAATAAGAAGCTACTTAGGCTTCTTACATAGATGCAATATTAAGAATATTTTCCTTTTAGTGTGATGCAGGTTTTTTTGTCATAGGAGGTTTGTCTTATGCCGTTTCCTCATACAAATATGGTAGAGTCGAGGTCTGCCTGTTCGGTCCCTTGGTGTACTAAATACCTCTGAAATGGCTGTCTCTTCGCTTTAGCAGCGTTTCACAGTGTGTTTACCACCCAAGAAAGATACTTCCTTTTGCCCAAGCAGCAATATAGAGAGAAAGTGGAACAGTTTTTAAAATGTAATGCAGGTTGACTTGACACTGATCAATGAATATGAGGCTTTTTTATCGTATGTTTTTATTTTCATGATGTGTTGCTTGGCCCCAATGAGCTACGTAAGCTGGAATGTAATAACAGGAATGAAGACTGCTATTTAAGATCCTGAATTCTGATACCGTACAAATAAAACTATGTTTAATATGTTAATTCTCAAGTGAGGGATGCCTTGATGCATAGATTAGGTGTTGGGAGTGTTCATACCTTTTATGGTAAAGACCATCGGTAAAGAAGGGACTCTTGGTATTTCTTGGGCTGCTTTCTGTGGTGGGGACAGCGCAGGGAGCAGCCGAGCACTCAGCCTGCACCGCTGCCAGAGAGGTGTAGCTGCTTAATGCGCAATTAGATTTGTATCTGCAGCTGTTGAAAAAATACATAATATCAGTAAAGTAGCAGCAAAACAATTTACCACTGGAGAAATATGTCTTAAAAATCTGGCTGCTCCTGTTTATTTAGTTGCCTCTGGACTTGGTAAAATCCCAAATCTCTCATTTAGGGTAGGCTGCTGCTTTCCTTTGTGCCCTCTGTTGGTATTTTCCTATCAGTCGACACCTCAAACCGATTATTGCTCTGAATCTAGATGACAGAATAATCTAACGCCGATTACTGTTAAAAATTGTTTCTGGCAGCTGGGGAGGGGATGACCGACCTTGTTTCTGACTATCATACTTGCTTTGCTGTTGATGGGGTCTGGTGTAAATAGAGAGCCTTACTCTGAAATTAGTACCGCAGTGATGGAGGCAGATCACATGCCAGAAGGAAACTTCAGATCACCTTTCTATATATTCTCTTACAGTATCATATTTGTCATTTTTTATGACATAGTAGTCTACACCGGTGTGAACAGCGTTCAGAAACAGTTCCCTTGCAATAGGCAGCGTCACTTCTAAATAAAGTGACATTTTAAGAAAAGATTCCTGAGAACAAGTTCTGCCGTTGACTCCGCATTTCTCTGGCAGATTCCCGATGCCGATGTTGATGGTAGACAGAATTCTTTTAATCTGATCCAGGCATCCCTTTATTCATTCTCTAAGCTTAATTTAGACTTTTTCTGCGCAAAGTGACCGATTTGGAAAACTTTGCTTTCCCAGAATGAATAACGATTGCATCTTCGGTTTGAACAGAGTGAGTGTTCTTCAGAAGACAAATTCATAATTATTTTGTTGGTAATTTTGTCGTTTAAATATTGAAGGGCAGCGTCTCCTGCAGCTTTGATTTACTTCAGTCTAATAGGTATTTCTTAAACGCAGACTGTCAATCGGTGAGGCTGATTTCTTGTGTAAATCAGTGCAGAGCGCTTAAAGGAGAGAAGGTGCCTTCCCAGTTGAGGTGTATTCCTGGCTGAGCTGCTGTGCCAGGAAAACGGGCTGAGGCTGGGAGTTGCATTAGGAGAGGGAGGGGAGTTGCAGGCTGACATAATTTGGAAGTGAGAAGAAATCCTTTTGCCCTTCAGGCAATAATCTTACCCGGTGCTTGAATAGAGCATCATCTCTCCAAAATTTTATTTTTCCCTGCTTTCTTTACTTCCTCATTCTTTCCTTCATTTGAGGAGGTGTATAATAGTATCTGATAATAACCGGTTGTGGATCCAACTGTTAAAGGTATTCCAGCAGCAAAGAGGAGTTCTGTGTGCAGCAGTCTCATCGTCTTGGAAGTGAACACCCCAAATTTGTCCTACATTTGTCCCACGTAATGGCTGTAGGCATACTAGAATATCATAAGTCTATTTCCACTATTTATTTTTTTTAAAAGCTGACATTGAAACCTTGAAAGGTTATGTTTTGGAGTTTATTTTTCCAGTGAAAATTAAAGTCACACAGGGCACATGTGACTTTATGCCCTGTGCATATGCATTTATTTTATGCGTGTTCTTCATGAGTCTAATGGCACCACTTGCAGAAGTAAAGAAAGTGGGATTTGGCTCTGTAAGAGAAAGAAAACCACAGGCATACTTTCATTCTTCCCATGTTAGAAGAGAAATTAATGTTGCATGATGGCTTCCCAGTTTTTTGAGTGTGTGCTAAAGGTTAGATAGGACGAAGGCTTAATTTTGATCTGCTTAATATTTATAGCTTCATTCATTGAAGCTTTTTCCCATTTGCGTTGAAGGGATTTTTATCTAGAAAGCCCATGCTATTATGGCGAACAAACTCAAGACACTTTAAGGTAAGGGTAATGTCTTTCGGAATAAAAGCAGTTTACCTCCAATTGGATGAAAACTACATTGTTACTTCATAATTTGATATAAATTGATAGAGGCTTTTTTAATTTTCAAGATAACTCACCATTCAGTTAATTGCTTTTTAAACTTTGGTGGAGTGCATGTGTAATTGTATCCAAAAGTGGCATTGGGTTTTATCTCCCAGCAGTAAATAGAATGAGGGATGCTGCTGTTTGTTTGGATTGGGGTTAGGGAGATGTATCAGATAGGATGAATTTGTTTTCTTGTTTGGGGTGGTCTTCCATTTCTGTTTGGTTCTGGGAAAGCAAAGCAATTTTTTTTTTTTTTTTTCTTCCCTGAAAGCATTTAGGTGACATTGAAAAAGAAATCTGTGTGTTTTGATATAGGAAAGACTAAAGCTGAATGCTTAATTTTTTCTGAGGGGACAAGAAGAGCCACAGAGCTGGGTGAAAAAAGAATATTTTCTGTTTTAACTCCGTATGTCAGATAACATTGGAGATGGATTTCTGGGGGAGTTTCTTTAAAATGATGACTGATTATTTGGGCTGTTACCCGCATTTTCCACATACTTTTGCTCATTCTGCTTATTACCTGCAGAGGGAGCTTGTATATGAGATAATCAGAGTAATCAAGGCATTCAGGGCTGAATTGTTTCCAGTAAGTACAATTTCATTTCACAGTGCCTTGTCTGTTATGCAGAGCAGAAAGGCTCACAAGGTAGCTTTTAAAAAGGCTGTCTAACAGTAACAGTAGATAACAATGGGTAAAAGTTTTAAAACGTCAGTAAGCAAAACCTTACTTTAGAAATACCTCGTATTTCAGAGAAGTGCCTTTTTATTGAAAGTTTAAAAAAGAACGAGGGGAAAACAATTCTTGCATGTGGAGGTGCAAGAGGACAGTTTTGGTACTCTGTATGATGGGAAGCAGATTTTTGTTGCATAAACTGTCTTCTCCGATTCTAAAAATGTCACGTCAGCATGAGAGAGACAGCACAGTACTTTCAGGTCTTCGGTACATCTCGTGCAGTGTAGTGTGCTAGCCAAAAAGCAATAGGTAAGTCTTTTCTATTTACGCAAGCAGTGTTATGAATCATAATCAACGTGATTGCAGATGCAAGGTTAACTTTTAATTTTGCTTTTTCTCTATTATAAAATATAAGGAGGTGAATGAGTTTCATCCAGATATAATTGATGAATTCATACGGTCGGACTAAAGCAGGCAAACGATGGTAAGGATTGCTGTCTTAAGCTTTAGAAAATATTGACAACAAAGAGCAAGGAATATGATAACCTAAGTTTATTTGTAAATTGTAATTTAAAAACTAGCTTGAGGAATCAGAAATACTTATTTTAAATAGTCATTTTCCTTAATCTAGCACAATAAAAGAAATGATCTGGTGTAATGCAGGTTTTATAGTTTGTATTGTAGTTATCTGGATGGTGAAAGTGTATGACCTCTCAAAAAGTTAAGACTTCAGAGAAGAAAATAATTCATTTATAATACAGTTTTGCTTGCTGAGCAAGAAGCGTAATAGGTGGTACTTGGATGAATTCTGCATTATTTATCTCTGCAAAAATGGCGGCAATCATTTTACTTCAAAATATTTCAGTAAATTTAAAGATGATTTGGTATGATGCTGTTAGGAAATAAAGCAGTATGCATGCACATTCCATAAAACAGAAACAGCTCTCCACAACATGCTCGCCTGTAATAAATCTCCCACATAAATCGGTTTGAGAGTTGGGTGGGTTTTTTTTGTTAGTTTAAACTAACAGAACTTTAAACTTAACATATGTTCAGCCTAACGTGGTCTTAGGATTTTAGTTTGGATTCTCTTTTTAAACACCAGGAAAGATTTACCATATCTAAAAGAGCAGCAACTCGGTGTCGATTTATTATTTATACTGGCTAATCCTTGCTAATGTGAAAAGTCAGCTTGTTATTGTAACACCAAATGGCCCTCTAAGTAGGGAAACAGTTAAGTAGATCTCCTGTAATAGGTTGTTGTCTAATAAAGAGATTTATGGTATTGGCAAGGGCTATTGTATAGGTATTACCCTCTCACAGCATGATCATGTATTATCTTAACAACTCAGTGCCACATTTATGTTGAGCATTTTCATAACAGGGTAAGAATATTAGCCACAGCAATTACACTCCAATAGGATTAGAATGGTAAGATTTACAGAAAATATATAAATGATGTCTTTCTAGAGCTTTTGATAGGTGCTAGGAGTTGAAAAGTTGCGTCATCCTTTTTTCGTGGGAAAATACTGATGTATTAGTCATGATGAAGAAAGAGATGTTTCTTAATTTAATCTTATTGAGGAATTATGGGGAGGCAATGGACGTAATCTTTCTTTACACAGTGTGTCTTTTTCTCTCCCGGTGAGGTTAGGATGCTTCAGAAATTCCATTCAGTGGAGACTGCCGTACAATATGAAAATCAAGACGTGTATGTAACTTTAATTCTGTTGTGAGGATAATACAGCTGGGATTAAGATATTTTTTTTTAACACCCTTGTATTTTGAAGGTAGAACAATGGTGATTTACTTGCTACACTGGAAGAGCCTGCTGGAATAAAATCATGTTACTTTGTTTTAGCCGTAGTGCAACACACGTTTTCTGTTTCATTAGCACCAGGTTTTTATGGTGATAAGTAACTCAGATACTTTTAAAATTACTACAAGCAACAAAAGTGACAATAATGTCATACTTGTACAGTTCTCATGTATGTGACATTCAAGCTGTTCTTTAATTCTTAAAATTTTCCATCTGTTTTTTTTTGAGAAACAAAAAAGTGAGACTCACTTGGCAGAAGCAATGTACCAGTCACATTTAATAAAACTAATTATGTTTTATCAATAAAAAAACACTTATGGGGACTGATTGAACAAAATAAATTAGGTTATATAGTTATTTATGAATAACTGCACTGGGTAGAACAACAGTCTGAATGGTAAAGTTTGACCAAACAGCCACACATTTTAAGATGCTACCTTGAGGTATAGTTCAATAAATACTGGAATAACGAGTGTTTAAACAAACAAAATACCCTTCTTTCCCTGATTTACTGCAACAAAATGAAAATTAGGTCATTCAAAATTAAGAAAATGTATAGATGGCAGTCCTTGCTGTAGAAGAACTTGTTCCATGTATTGTACACATGCATGGATAGTATTAGTTAAATTTGTAAGACATGACATTTCCTGGATGTTTTGGATTAATTCTATGTATAAGATTTTATGTAGAAAGATCCTGTACCCATCTGTTTTAAGTTGTTATTGATTACCAGAAGCCAGAGGAAAGATGCACCAGTTTCTTTTGCCGTGAAATATTCCACTTCTGAAAATGTGCTGATAGAAGGGAGTGTTGCACACAGGTTCAAATGCTTTCTGGTGCATTACTAGAAAATAACTGGGGCTTCAAAACTGCATTAAACAATGAATATTCAAAACTTCATGATTTTTGTAATCACGATAGCAATGTATGTCCTCATCTGCCTCATCAGTAACTCATACATCTTGTATTTACACAACTAAAGCAAAATTCTGGAGCTTTGTCTTTAGTCTTGGGTTCAGAACAAGAATTATGACCCAAAGAATAACATTTTCTATTTTAGAAGAACTCCTGTAGGTTCTTAGACTGGCTTCACATTTCATTCATTTTGAACTGTGGAAAACGATTGTATCTTTTGTCTGTAAGTAAAAAGAAAACACAAAAGGACGAATGTTACCCCCTGATGAATGTGGAGCTCCAACCGATTTAAGAGCGTGAACTGTGACTGAATTGTTGAGGGCAGTGCTTGGCTTGTATACCCTAACTGAGAAGGAGCCAGTACTTAGAATAAAAGGGCGAATAATGCACAAAAAATCAGCAAGAGGTACAGCTTTTTTACCATGCTTTAAATATTATAATTATTCATAACTTATTTTAAAAGTATTAAAAATGGGCTATGGTGGATTTGTTTCACACGTATTTATCATTAAAGAAGTTTTCTGATATTTTGGAAGACAATTTCTGTGTTTGAATGAGGGAAATATGTGCAGCAATACTCTTATCCAGTTGTTAGCCTTATGTGTTCTCCTGAAACATTTTTGGAATACGCATCTATAACTATAAGATAAAGATTAAACATTTTTCTTTCTGTACAACTCCCATAATGAACGGCTTCTTAAAATTAGTATTCTTCTCTTTGCAAGACAATAAATCAAAGCACAAATCCACACTGTAGTCATTTTACTTGTAGTCTGCATTAAAAATGAAGCCACACTGTCATACTTAACTGCCCACAGACAACTAACCCTGAAGAAAGGATAAGTCTTTTTTTTTTCTTCTGTCTTTATTATTATTTATATCTCTTTGTTTGAAACAGCAGTGTTGTTATGACTAATAAAGCTTTTGTATTTGGCAAATGGGACGCAAGTAATCAGCAGTTCTTGGCTCATGCCTGAAAAATCTGCCAAACAGAGCACAGAAAACCAGTATAACCTTTGAAGTATACCTGTGAATGAAATTCTTCCTTATACTTCTGTCACCTGTGCAGAAATCATATATCTTTACTACATCTTCACTTCTGATTACATTATTTCTGATTATAGTGGTATTTACAGCAGTGTGTGGACAGTGGCATGATCAGAAAGTACTGTTTTTAGCCTGCTGCTGAACATATCGTTCTTTAGATGATTTTTTTTTTTAAGATAATAAAATAGTGACTTACAGTGAAATCAGAATCTTTCTATTACCGATATAATTAATGGCCAGTTTAAAGGTTTGGCTTATTTTAATTATATTTAGCTTAACTTTTTGTCCGGCTTTGATCTTCGCATGTGGTAGATGGCTAAGATTCTGTAAACAATAGATTTCTTAATTCTCGTATGGTTTTCACGGAAGATCACTCAACACATGAAACAATTATTTAAAACAATCCTTTTTGTTCAATATATTTTTATATATTAAAAACAAAGTTACCAAACTCCTATATGTTAAGTGAAGGAAAGCCATATAAATGGGAATTTTGTAGTAGGTGTGCTGGAAGATAGTCAGTAAATTATTTCTGTTTATATTTTAAATAGATACATAGTAACCGATACACCAAATAAAGCTGCAGCATTAACTGATTATTAAAACTAATCACTAAGAATACGTGGGGCCGTGGGAAAACGTGTTGCTGTTTCAGTGCTGTGGTTAAGCAGTTTGCACAACCGTGTTCATGACTTCTGCACAGTGGAGAGATACGATTAGTATCTCCTCAATCACTTAATTACAGCCATTATTTAAGTTGCCTAAAAGAACAACTGTTCAGGTCTTGCACATATAGGAAATATTAGCTGCTGCTAGTCCAACTGGGCAAATACGCTTGGTGGAATTTTATTATGGCTCACAAATGGTACAGAGAAGTAGCTCCCAGTATTGCGCTCTTAAAATTCACTCAAGTCTGTCTGACCATTGAACAAGGGAGCTCCTTTTTTACTGTAGGCTTGTGATTTGGAGCTCCCTGGTGACAGGGTCTGAGACGAGACTGTCGTCATCCTGCAGGTGGTGGCGGTCTCCGTCATGGCTGTCACGCAGGTCTAGGAGAGTAGGAGTCCTCCTGTGCTGCACATCCAAATTCCTGGCTAGATTCTTTTCAGTTGCTTCATAGTAAAACAGAGGTGTAATTAGGACTAATTTAGCTAATCATCATGAACTGGGGGTAGTGCCATCCGCCCTTCCCCCTCAAAAATTCCCTGTGATATAAAAGTGCAATCGTTGTGAGATGAAAGAGGGGAGCGTTGTGTGCGCTGTCTGCCGATGAAGATCTGCGGAAACCAGGTTTGTCCTTTTTCTGTTGTTCACAGTCAAAAAGTCAAAATCTCCATTTTAATGAAGACATTTCAAAGAACAGGCGGGTTGAGAAAGATATTGTATTTCTTTACATGCTCCTTCCTTTTAAACATGGAAGAACCCTTAGGCTATAAATTAAAGAGTATTTTACCCTGTGTAGCTGATCTCAGGCTGCCCGGTAGCAATGAAGAGTTAAAGTTTTTTAAAAAAGAGTTGTAAATGGCTTGGTGGTTTCATGTTTTTCAGTCTGTGGTTATCTTATGTCCCCCTGGTGTCCTGTTTTTGTCAATATTTTCATTTCACCTAAGAACTGTAGAAAGTGGGAAGAAAAGTAACTTGAAAGAATGTAATTATGCCAGAGATGCATTTTCATGTGGGAACCTTTATAATGCCTTCATGTAAATGACATTCGCTATGGAAACCGTAAGAGCACTTATGAGCAGCAAGGTTCATCCTGTGCTCCATGGGAAACACGGCTTTGCTTATCCCTCTTCCCAGAAAGGGCACCGGCGTGGGCCGGGGCTGGGGAGGTGGGAGGCTCCCACCGCCCTCCCTGGCCAGGGCGGCAGGGAATGGCGCCGGGACCCTGCGCAGCGTGCAGGAGCGTCTCGGGTAATGGTGTGTCTGGAGTCCATGCGGTTTTATGAATGTGTAGGAAATGGAGCCATCTTAGAGGATAATTGCATTTTGCATTTTTTAATTTTTGCTTGGTAGGTTGTGGGTTGGGGTTTTTTTTGTTGTTTTTTTTTTTTTTTTAATAAAATCTGTGTGTTCTCAGGTGTGTGTGCTGACATCTGTTTCACTCGATGCTTACTTCTGGAGTGGGAACCTGCAACAGAATAGCTTTAAGGTCAAAAAACCCTCGGAGTTGTGTTGACAACTTGTTGTGTTGTGTTATTAAGCGGCGTAGCACAGTATATGGCACAAAGTACTCTAGTGCATACTGGAGCAGCAGGGTACCACCGCACCACAGCCTGGGTCGCTGGCGACGCTCCTGGCTTTGCTGGCTGTATCCCGGAGTTGTGGTTCCTAGAGCCCAGGGTTTTTAACCTGGAAGAGAAGAGATGTAGATTTATTTATTTCAAAGGCTTCGTATTTGTTAGCTTTGATGATTCCTGTAGAATTTAAAATTATTCTGCCATGTTTGTTACTATCCCACCACATTCTTAAAAATTAATCGTCTTGTTGAATAGTTTCCCAATCATTGTGAATTATTAATGTTTTGTTCCTTAGCAGAAGGGCAGAGGTACTTTTCCTCCCATACCGCAGCCTGTTCAACCCCAATTTAATGAGTTATATCCCAGTACCTGTAAGAGAATAACAATATGAAAATATTTGGTAGTTATGGTTTATTGAGTGGGACTCAAAATGAAAAGTGGGAAATGGACTTTCGTGTAAGTCCAGGCTTTAAAAAATTGGCGCTTTTTGAATATTGAGGGAATCGGCATCTGCTGTTTGGAAGTTAGAGCTGTTAGTGGTCATTGCAAAATAAATAACTTCCTACAGAGGCATGCAACATTTGGTACTGTGTTTAAATAGTCGAAAGTATTTAGCTGAATATGTTCTTACCTGTCTTAAGGTATTCTTAGAGACTGTGCTTTTTATAAGTATTTTTGAAAGTGAATGAAATAAAATGTTGAATGATAGTAAATGAATGTCTGCTTGTGAATGTGTACGTCTGAGTATTTATTAATATGGTGCTTTTTCATTCAAAAATACAAAGTGTCCAGTTTATCACATGATAAAATTGTGAGGCTGATCAGGAGAAGAGATGCTTGTCCAGAGTCACAGATGAAGGTCGCTGCTGGCCAGGAAGAGCCTGGTTTCCGTCGCTCTGCTCTCAGCCGGCTGGACTGTAGGTGTACATGTTGTAGTTAGTGAGTAACAGCACTGTGGAAAAGCTAAACCGTGATATTTACTTAACTGTCCTAAAATAGTACTGTAACAGTGAATTTGGTTTTTATTTTGGTGACCAGAAAACACTGGGGTGAAACGTCTGGCTGTTGAAATCTTGTGCTGTGTGTACTGCAAGCTCCTCTTCTAGCGTACACCATATTAATCTTGGGTTAGATATTTTTATTTTTAGAAGATCTATAAAGCTGCTATTTTTAGGTCAAAAACGTCAAATCGCCTTTTGACTGAAGAGATATTAAAATAAATCTGAGTGACTTCCAGAGGGTGTGTTGATAACCAGGCAGTGTCAGGTGAAGTGTTTTGTCATGCCTCCGTCTGTCGCTTCTTACGTATCCAAGAAGATGGGCCTTCAGGTTGGGTTTGGGTTTTTTTCCTTTCCATTTTTGTCTGTGTTACTCATTCTCCCGTCTTTCTTTTTCTCTTCTTCCAGAAATAAAATCTTAGTTCAGCCCAATAGTGACCCATAAATAAACTGTACATTTATTACTGTCACAACCTCTTCTGGACATGATTTTTAAACAAAAGAAATTGCCCAGAATGTGCAATAGATGTGTTGAAAATGTGGTCAGCCTTTTTAAATTATTACCATTATTATTCTGGCACTGTGAAATCATCAGTCATTTATAGAATATGATTACTTGCAGACCAGCGAATGTTTCTAAATAATTGTATGCAGGTACACACGCAGACGTGCATCTCATTGCACGGGTGTGCTGGCCCCTCTTGTAACATTTAGTGCCAACGGTCTTTTTCTCCGTCTCCACTTTTATTACTGCTTTGACTCATTCTTCAAACAGATTTGTGGCTTCTGCTGTGGATCGATGGGCTTTTCCCATGGATTAAAAAGCGAATAGCTGCAGTTAGTGTAGCTTGTGTTTGTGTCCCGGAGAGAAGTCAGTCGGGTTACAAGAGTGTGGCACCTGGTCCGAAATGCTGGCATTCCGCTTGACGGAAACCAAATTACACTCAGGTATTTCATACCAGCAAGTCCTTCCCTTTTTCTGCACTGTTCTGTATGTTTTCTGTTCCCCGTTGACTTGTATTCCTTCGTTGTCTGTCTTCCACCGTGCCTTCAAATTCCTATTTATTTTGGGGAGGCTCCTGTGCACATCCCCCCCTGGTGGGGCAGGGCGAGCCTGCCCGCCATGCTGCGTCTTTCCTTAGGCCTCCCCTCTTCCATCTGCCTGCTTTCCTTCTACGCCCCACCCAAGGGCTTTCCCACTTCCACTGCACTGGTGGTGGTGGTGGGATGCCATCTTACAGCTCTGCCCGCTCCCTTTGCCTTTTATTCCCCCCCTATTTATTCCCCCCCTATTTATTCCCCCCTATTTATTC
>VZSZ01008247.1:17511-63114 GCA_013398815.1 Ibidorhyncha struthersii
TTTTCTTCTATTTTTTTTTTCTCTTTTTCTGGCCCCATGGTGTGACTCTCACTGATTTCTGGTGAGTAACTGTCAGTATGGGGGAGTCTACCTGATGATGATGATTTCATTGTGCATCTGATTTGTAATCTATTGCAGAAGTGCCTGCAATGCAGAAGGCTTGATAGTGTTACTTAGCGTTAGAAATGTAAAATATTAAAGTACACAGAGCACCAGCTAAATCAAGGTGGCTTATTAAACATGTGTATCACTTGCATGGTTTTGTGCCTGTGAAGGTCTTGCACAATAAGACATCTCTGGGCAAGCTGTGAAAGGCAGTGATCCTGGATTAAATTTGGAGTTTTTCAGATTGCTGAATGAGAAGCTGGTAAAACGGCAGGCATTTTCTGAACAGGGACAACTTCTCTTAAATTTACCTTCTGTCTGTTGAGCTGTCAGCCACTCTGTCACCGAAGGCTTAAAACTATATTCATGAAAACAAGAGTTTGCTGGATTTCAAAGAAAATGGTATTTTTGTTAAAAATAGCAATCAGACCAAAAGGTTAGACTATCATCAAAGTGTCTGTAAAAATATGCTCAAGACCCCGTTCTGTTCTTCGCTATCAGGAGAGAACATGACTTGTAAATTGCCTTTCATAAAAGTGAGTTTGATTTAAGGTATTAATAAAATCTAAATTTGTGCATTCTTGCTGTGGGGACTGAAGATTTTAATTTAGTGAAATGCCAGAACAATTTTTTTGTGCTCAGTTTGATGAGTGTTATGTGCGAATTCCATCTTACTAAATTAGGGCAGACATATATATTACACTGTTTACAAACTGTTATGATTAAAACCTGTTAAATTTCATATTTAATATTCAGTCATCTTTGAGCAAAAAAGTCACCTCGTTTTCATCTCAGCGCTGTTCGATTCTTGTGTTAAAATAGATTAAATTGCAAATGTTAATCTGAGTAACTGTGGAAAGTTGTGACCTGGATTTGAAATAGCCATGAGACTACTACAGCAGCAGTAAATCTTCAAGAACATGTAAGGCTGGCACATGGCAGGGGATATGTCTGATGTGAGAATTAGAGTGCGGGTGGAGGAATAGCCTGAAAACAAAGTCGTGTGCCAATATCATGTTTTTCAATTCTAAAAGAAAAAAAGTAAGAATTTGTCACTTCAATGTGAAGCTGGGTTTTTACCGGCAGCGCACGGTAACTTCAAAAAATTTTATTTTAAAATGGTAATCTAAAATTGAAGCTGTATTTAAGAAAGACTGTTTGTGGCACTGAGGCATCTGGGTTCTTAATCCCCATGTGCTTCCTCCGGCGACAGCGATTCCGATCTTTGAAATATGTATGGGAATTGCAGGTGCAGACTTCAGCCTGAAGAAACCATCAGTCTGAGGAAAAAGTAGATACTAAATGTACTTACCTTTTGTTTTAAGCTTTTTCCTTTTGTCCTTAAATGACTGTTTTTTCTCAGCTAAGCCTGGCTTCAGCTCTGGTTCTGGGTGCTTTAAAGCCTGATAGCATCAAAAGGTCCTGAGTGTTAGTTGTCAAGCACTGGCATTGCTGGAATCTTTTATTATCTTATTGCTTTGATTTTCTTCGTCTCTCTTATAACATGTCAAATAAGAATGTAGGCGATGTCAGGAGAATATGATAATAGTGATTTTTAAAGCAATGTTTTGACTTTAAAAATAATGTTAAAACAATCACATTTAAGCAATTCATAATGGAAGATTAATTGCTAATTAAAAAAAAAGTAGATTAAACATTTTCTACATAGTTATTTGATCCAGTTTGCTGTTCTGTCATCTCTCTGGGTATTTTTGATACAAATTTCTTTTTGCATAAAAGAAAGATGAGCTTGCAGATCAGAATTATCTCGGAGTGCTATACAAAGGTATCACAACTGTTATAATATCTATTATTGCAAAGTTGGATGTTGATTGTTTTCAGTTTCTAAAAAAATACTAAGATTGTATGGTTTGTGAAGTAAGAGCCTTGGATACTTTACCTCTCCATGTTTTTCAAAAATATGTTGAAAAGTGCTTTACGATGAAATGGTAACACCAGCTAGAATACAACTTTGTTCGTTTTATTCACTGCAGAGAAGGGGTGATTGGCAGGCCCTGGCATTCGGCTGTCCGCGACTGAACTGCAGGGCTTGAGCTGCCTTGGCAGGGCTGCGCGTAGAAGTTTGTGCCGTGTTTGCCAACTGTGTTCTTGGCTCAAGCTGGTGGTACACGTCTCTCGACTCCAAAGCACGCTCGTTTGCCAGATTCTACCTAAAAATGTATGCTGGAATTCCTAATTAAATAAAAGCCTTGATATTTATTTTATGCCTTGGAAAGGCACGCATTCTTTCACAGCGCATTCTGCATTGGTAGAAATACAAATAAAAAATAAAAAAGCCCAAGATGGATTAAAAAGCTGTAATAGGTATTAGGAGAGGAATTGTCTCTTGCAAACAGGTTGCCAGCTTTGGTTTCTTCTAAGTATTGAAACTGTGGGACTTTACTAGGTTCTTGCCTGAAATTCTTTGCATGCATACATTTTTTGTTTATTTTTCAAGTATTTTGAAAATTGTTCCACTACAAATGATAATTGCAGTCAGTATATAATTTCGTTGCTTTTTGCCGCTATATAGCGGTATAGCTACCTTATTGTTGCCGTAAGCTAAAGTTACCAGTTGAACGATAAAGGTATAATTTATGCCAAACCAGTCTAGAAGCTTTTTCAGAAGACTGATAGCAACTGCTTTTATACATATTGCTATGTAAAATGCTTATTAATGTTAGCAGATGTTGCACTTTAATCCCCCAGAATGATTGTTTGGTAGCAGCAGGAGATTTATTAAGCTTGAGTTGTGTGAAATTGTGTGTGCATAAGCTGCTATTTAGATTGTAAAAATGCCATTGAAAACTGTTAAAAAGTTTTAACTGTAATTGGCAGAGAGGTATTAGCTGTTCTAAAAGAAGTATATGTGTACCGTTGGCCCTTGTGCTGTAACCTCTTTATCATTTATCTTCTTGTATTAATGTCACTGAATTATTAATTCATGAGCAAGGTTGGATAGGGTGAAGGCACTATTTAAATGTGTGGCACATGTATCCTTATCGCTGGAGACATGAAAAGAGTCATTTTGTGTTATCTATAAAATGGAAAGGACATTTAAAATTTCATTTACGGTAATCCACTTCACTTCCCAGTAAAACACCTAGATTATTGCTACTATAATATAATGTTCTTATTAAAATTTTGTAATCTTTCTATTCTATTCACTTATAAATATTGTTGATAGACAAATGTGGACTTATTTTTTCTTTTTAGTTGCACATACAGTTCACGAACTGCAGCAGAACATATGAAGAACAGGTTTTTTTATTTAAAAAAATTTCTCTTTAATTTCTAGTAAAAGGATACAAAAAAAGGTCATTAAGTATTTGCAATTTGAAAGGGTAAAAAAATTATCATTTAAAATCATAACGTAACCTAATTGAAGAAAAATACGATATTTTCCAAAGTTGCAGTGTCATTGTCACATTGAGCTACCAAGACCTGTAGTATTTAAAAGAAACTGTAAATGCGTGACACAGAGTTCTTGGTCTGCTTGATGAAACCACAGAACATCGGAGGTCATGTTACTGCTAAAAAACGTGTTAAAAATATATCTTAAATTTCATCTGTGCTGTATGGATGATTTTAAAAAAATTAAAATGTATGGGAAATAGAATGTTTTCAGTCACTCCAATGAAAAGAGTTCATTCTTTTGAATACTTTAAAAAGTATTCATTCTTTTTTAAAATTCTCTGAGTGAAAGCGATTTAGGGATAGTTTGTCCTCAGGTGCTCGCTGTGGCTGGCGTGGCAGTGCTGGAGATAACCCATATTCCATTTTGTTTAATAGAAGGCATCACTTCACACTTCCCTTTTCACAGTGCATTGGGAAAGGTCTTCACTGTTTCCAAAATACATGGTTTTGTTTTTGTTTTTGTTTCTTCCCCCTCTCTCTTCTGCCCCTGAAGGAAGAGAAAATACTATGTAAGATGCTACGGAGAAGAGTTTTAAACAGTGATACATGCAAGTGGATTGAGCCTATCTGTCGAATTATGATTTAGAGCCCTTTCTGCTCATAACTTCTCCAAATGTAATCATTATAGTTCTCCAACTTAGCCTTTTTACAAAAGGAATAAAAAAATGAACTGAAATAGTTTTCTATCTTTCTACTATAGTTTGAGTAAGTAAGAAAGCCAACAGTTCACCCAATTAAAGGAGTGGTGCAGCTCCAGTGAATGGCTGGTAGTCATTCAGCTGCCTTGCAGTTAAGAATAGTCACCTGAATGTTCATTGCTTATTAAATTTTACAAGAAAATACTCCTAACTGTAGTTGCACCATTAGATGCCTAGGCAACTTGAACATCGTTACAGAGCCTGTCATCCAGTAACAGAAGTGAATTCTTTGTTTCGTTGCAGAATCAGGCCCTTTCTGAATAGATACTGAAGATTTATTTGCTGTATTTATTGCATAAGTTTTGTACATTCTTGATGACGTGCGAGCAATGGTTACGTAATTCAGTCATATATTTGTGTGTAGGTGCAAGGAAGTTAGTGCTGTCTGTGCAATACTGTCATATACGGCTTCTCATCCTTGAGTTCTTGTTTTCATCATGAATATGTGTATGAGAAGAGCCAGTTACAAGGGCAGAAAAACAGTTTTGTTGACTTTTATTTCATAGTTTTGAGTTTTCAGCCTTCTATTTCTAAGTTCTACTGGTATGCAAAATTGGTGAACCTGAAAGATGTGGCTTCTGTCAATGTGTGCTGCTTTGTTTGGTATTTAATATACATGCCAAAGTCCTCCAAAGGGTTATGTAAGTTCACTGAAGTTTCTACCTGTAAGTCATACGTGCCTGGAGAATCTCTTGTGTGCTTAGAAAGTAGTTAAAGACCATTCTTAGTTGATGATTCTTTCAAAGGTGACCTATTTGAGGTCTCCATCATTTCTTCCCTTCTTCTGTTGTCAAAATGACAAATTCTGATGTGGCTCAGGGGTATGGGGTGGTAGAGTACAGCACTTCGCAGCTTTTTCTGCAAGAGGTGATCCACCACCTCTTAATAACTAAATGGTTTGTGAATGGTTTGGAAAGTACAGCTTTATGGAGTTATTCTTAGGCGTTTGCTTGTTGTTGGTTTTTAGTGGAACTAAAATGTGGGCTTCTGAAGCTCCCGACTATCAGGCTGCTGGTAAGGAAATACTACTTTGATCACTGTAATATTAATTGTGCTTCAGAGAAAAGAAACAGAACTAGTAATAACTTGAGAAGGGGTTATTTGAAAGAAGAAGAAAAATGCTTAAGTACAGCATGCTTTAAAACATAATTAAAAGCAGGTATTATTGTGATGCTATAGTAAATTTTAATAATCAGGGTGATGATGGAAGAAGGGGTATTTAAAAATACCTTTCTCTTGCTATCTATATTTAGTAACAGGTTTTTCACATTTCTTTGCACGCTCATCTGATATATTTTATCCTAGATTACCTCATTGCTCCCAAGAAATCCCCTTTGGTAATATTGATAACCTAATATATGACAGATTTTGGTCATTATTATTTCATTTAGTGGTCATATGTATAGACCAAGAGGGAATTTGAATATTGATTCACTGAATGGCTAGTAACAATGATTTATGAGTCAAGGATTCAGTGCAGTGAGCCAAACACAGTAGAGATTACATCTTATGTGCCACCATTGATTTTGTTTCATATTTCACTGCACAGTGATTAGGCCATGGTCTCACAGATGTTAACATTAGAACCATATTCCTCTCCTAGCAAATGATATGCCACAAACTACACTCAGTGCCTTGTGCATACGTGTATGTGCCTCCTGCTTCTGATTTTTTTAAGAATCACGGAATCAAGGAGTTTTCAGAGTTGGAAGGGACCTCTAGAGATGATCTAGTCCAACTCCCCTGCTAAAGCAGGATTGCCTAGAGCACGCTACTCAGGACTGCATCCAGGCGGGTCTTGAAAATCTCCAGAGAAGGGGACTTCACGTTTTTCGGTTACTTTTTAAAGAGTTGGTATTTCTCTGGTGACAACAAAGGATTTTGATAGAATTTTTAAAAATAATCAAAAGTGTCTTTGCTGCCCACACAAGCTTGTTCTCGAAACTTGAATGGTATCACGTATACTGGATACAGACCGCATACACTGATCTTAAATACAACTGCTAGAAAACGGGATGCTTTAAATGGATGCTATCGCAGTACCTTCATGAATCTGCTAAGATCAATTGGCACGTACCTAGAAAAGAAGTCTTCAGTCCAGCAGTTTCCAGAGGATTGGTACTACCAAACTGAGGTTTGTGCAGGAATACCAGATGCCGAGGCTGCAGCCCAGCCATCCCCGGCCATGGTTCAGTTGTAGTTCCAGTGTATTGGGGCTCTACAGCCCCTGTTACCCCCTTTACAGCATGGGTAAAAACGAGATCTTGTCTGTAATTTGATTTTTATTTTGGAAGTTTGTAGCTCACGGGTGTTTTGCCAGTGGGTGGCTCTATGCTGGTCTAATGAGGTTGTCTTTGTTCAGTGTGTCAGCTGCAAAGGGCATATCTGAGCTCATTTCCCTGCCGAAGCCCGGTGCTGGGCGGTGGTAGAGTAGCTGGGCTGCGGTGAAATCCTTACAGTTGGCGAGAGAAACACCGCGTCGCTGCGCAGGTACGGGCATGTCTGACCGCGGTCCCAGGACTTAGCTCTGTTTGTTTTGTTTTTTCAGTCTACTTCCACTTCAAACAAGTTCTCGGCTGTGAAAAACACTGGATGGCAGGAAAAAAAAAGAGATCAGCTAAGTGGCATAACAGCTTTGAGAAATATGGGCCTTTGCAAAGCCTTGTCAAGGCTGTCAACAAACAGTTTACTGTCTTACAAGACTGCAGTGTCTTTGGTTGATGTTAGTCTAGTGATTTTTTTTTTCCATTCGAGGGAAAGGAATGATATCTTCTAATATAAATAGATTATTTTGAGGATTTCTCTCCTGTGAGAAGTTTGAAAAGCCTTTGAATTTTCTTCAGCTGTTACAGTGGCTTCTTTTGGTTCGTCATATGGTTCTCGGTGTTTTTTATCGCTATTCATTATTTTCTTGTTTATTTTTGGTGTTCGGAAAATCTGTCCTACGTAGGTTTGAAAATGAGAGCTATTTGTTTTACAGTTTAATGAAGAGAATGGCAAACAGCCTCAGACTGTGCCTCTGGTGTCCAAAGCGATCAGCATATTTAACATGCTCAGCGTGACACTAAGATATTACAGCCGATAACGGTTGTAATTGACTTCCACCATCCCTTTCCCTCCCCCCTTCTTTGGATGCTGGGGATTTCTCTTTGAGACCCTGGGAAGATGTAGTGACACAGAGGGCAGAAGCGTTAAGAAGGTTTTACCTGGGCTGGTTGAGTGGAGGTGGTCTGGTGTAGGGGCTCGACGTCCATTCAGGTGAAATAGAGGGAATTTGCAATGAGGATTGAGTGACAGCCCCCACCCCCAGCTCGATTCTGAGCATTTAGCAAAGGCAAAAAGAGAAATTCAGACTTGGCAAAAGGAGAGTGCCTGGAGCCAAAAAAAGCCATTCTTATTAGCGCTAGCAAAGGTTTACTTTGCTGGCTTATTGAATGAAAACTCCCTAGAGTGTCCAGGCTTTATCCTGTGTTAACAAGAAGGGGCAAAGCTGGCTTGTCGGGAATGGAGCGCCGTGTAACGTGTCTGTAAAACACAAGAGTGAGGCCAAGCTGAACTGGAGTGCTGATGAGAAAGGAAAATCTTCGTCTTTTCCTCTCAAATCCTATTTATTTTCTCTGTGAATGATTGCGGTAGACCACTGAGCTGCTGTCGACTGATGGACTAAATTGTGATGTTGCACTGTTAAAATGGTGTCAGTGCACTGTTTAGTGCCATGTCTTGCATAGGTAGATCCTGTATTTTGAATTATCTGCTGCGCTGATGAGCTGGGAACCCAGGCTGGTGTGGGGTGGGCATTTCTGTGGTCATTCAGTGGATTTAGGGTGTGCATTCATGGCATGCTATTTCAGGCACTTCTCAGGCGTGACTATGTCACTTCAGAGCATAATGCAGCTGAATGCATTGAAGTAATATTTTTGTTGCAAGATTGGATGACCTTGGTCGAGTCTTGTTCTTACTGTATTATTCCCTTCCCTGATACTGTATTCCTTCCATGCAGCTTGGAAAGAGATGTTTTGGGTTAGAAATCCAGTGTTCAAGGTTACAATTAATAGGGACTGTTGAATACAGCATTGAAGATAAAACTCTCTGGTACATTTTAAGCATTGAATTGGTTTTAATGGAAAAGAAGAAGTCTTTGTTAACCAATTTTAGAGAGAGCAGAGTTAGCCTTTCCTTTCTTCTTGCAATGTGCAATTTGTTTAATTGGAACAGATCAGGCATTGATTGTTTACCATAGGTGGTAGGAGGATGCTAACTAAACCAGCACAGGGTCTTGCTTCAGGTTCTTTTGTAAGATCTCATAACTTTGCAGATTTTCTACAATCTGGTACTGTAACACTAATGCAAAATTATTCATGTAAGTCAATTTTTGAATAACCATATTGAAAACTTAGGAATAATTCATATTGAATGCACCTGAAGATATGTTCAAGATTGCAAACCAGAGCCGGGTCTCTGCAGATACGTATGGAACTAGCTCTCGGATCATAAACAGTATTAGTCTCATCCTAGTATTTTACTAATGTGGCTTAGACAGTTTTACTAATCACACTGCACTAATTAAATTCTTATGTTACAGATTATAGAAAGTTTAACTGTTTTTTTTTTTAATTGGGAAAGCCTCATGATGGGAAGGCACGTGGACACGTGATTTCTCAGGAGACTAAGTAGTCTATTATATTGTATGAATATATATCTACTCACCCTTGCCTCCTCTTCCCCCTCCTTTCCTCTGTAGAGTGTCTCAGATATATTACAGAATTGCTTAGTTTCATAAACTGGGTTATGAAAGGCAGTGAGGGTGCTGCATGTGTGGCAAGGTAGGTCATACAGATTTTATAAGAAGGCTTGCCTGGATTCTCATAGTTCAGAGGCATATACAAGTGGTGTAGCTACAGCTGATGTTCCCTACCTCTCTGTGCCTCGTCTCCTGTAAAGCTACTGTAATTTTTGTTTCTGTAATAGAGACGTTAAAGCTTGACAGAGGTTGCCAGTGCTTTGTGGTGTTTCTAAGATGATTTGGAAAATTAAGCGCTATAGTGTAAAATACGTCAGCGTTAGTCTGAAAGACTTTTAGCTAAAGAAAAACCTCCTTGCTTAGCTGGAAAGATCTCTGCATTCCCCTCTGTCTTAATCGCCTGAAAAACTGGATGGAACAGGAGGGAGAAGGCGGCTCTTAAGCATGCTGTGTCAGTGGTCCGGAAGCTCTTAAAAGACCCTTTTTTGGCTTTTGAAAATAAAACCTTGGGAAGGTTAAACAGAGTAGAGTTAGGACGCAGCAGTCTTTTAGAGGTCTTTCTCTTCAAAGATGAAAGTATTTCAAGGAGCATGCTTGGAGCAGCTTTCTCTTATCTCTGGGGTGCTCTTGAGCAATGTTGCGGAGAGAGGGATGGCCAACAGTGGCACGTGTTCTGCAGCCGTTGTGTTCCGTCTGTAAGAAGTTTCAGAAGTACAGAAGAACAAGGAAGCAAGGCAGGGGCACTAAGATATTTGGGACTTGGAACACAGCTTATGAATAAGGTATTAAGAGATGGCCAAGTACCTTTGCAATGTACAGGTTTGAACATTAACATTTCCGTTGCTGATCTAGTCTTCTCTAACAGCACATACGCGAAGAAACTTAACTAGGTGAACCGCTCTGTTTCCCGTGGAGGTTTGGTGTTTTTTTCCTATGAGAGACTCCAGTATGGCCCAGAGGTAGGGGTTTAAGTTACAGCTGAAATTTTCTGGGCAGCTTTTATTGTGTTCTGAAATTCAAGCAACCTTTTGCTCTAGGGAGTTTCTCTCTGCCCCACCCACAAGCCCGAGCAGTCAGTGATCCAGAGAAAAGGTTTATTAAGGGCTGAGGGGAAATAAGTTATTTGCACAGGACAGCCGCTTGCCATGGTCTCCTTTTTCTGTTTACAAAGAAGTAACTTAATATGTCTTTTCCTGGTCCTACTTGTTTGGTTTGGGATTTGTTGTTGTTGTGAGATGCCACTGACAGTCGCCGTATCGCTGATAGATGGATGGTCAGGAAGACGCGGCTGAGGGCAGTGTCTCTAGCTGGAGTGCTTTCTGGCTCCAGCTCATGTCTGGGTACCTTTTTCAGGATTAGCTTTTGTTATGCTGATGAATAGTTTGTTCAGAATGGCACCGTTCTTTTAGTTGGAGCCACATAGGGTTTCTCAAATATATAGGTTGCAGTAAAAATTGTTCGCTGTGAAGCTGTTAATTTTTATTCGAAAGAAAAGAAAGAAGCAAAACCAAACCCTATCGCATCAGTTTTCAAACACCGCTTAATATTTTTCTTGCTTTTTTAGAAAAACATGTGTTACTGATAATCTAGTAGGGGCTGGTTAGTTTATTTTGAATTCTTTGTGCAGCGGCACACTGAGTTAAATTCTATGTCTGTACGCTACAGCAATCCAGAGAGAACAATATATTGCACAAAGCACTTAAATTTGTCCTAAAAATATTTTGCCTTTATTCTTATTTGAATAGTTTCTTCTGGCTTTGGTATCACAAAAACATCATTATCCTTTCAGAAAGTGTGGTTTCTTATTAAAATAGTTAAAATAAGTCAGTTTACAAGGTCAGGAACTCTTACTGTATTTAAAACAAAAAGTCTCTGCTGTAAATTTTGCAGCTATTTCTTGGAGAGGTGTTGGGTACGGCAAGTGGTGCTGTCCTTGTTTTTGTTTTTAACACAACCCTCCTCCCAGTTAAACAAAAGCCCACAAGGAAGAGACAAGTTTAAGGATGATAAAGCGTAGGTATGTCACTATCCACTTGAAGGTGAAGGAAGATGTCTCAAAATCTGGGTATGCAATGATATGGAAATAATGATAAAACTTGCGTCTCAGGAAGTCAAAATCTTCTGGACAGACTGGGAGCAATCAGAAGGCTGACTTAATTTCACTTTTAGCCATTGTTGTTCCTCATCTATTCTCTTGGATTATTCTGATTGTTTACTGAAATTACGCTGATTAGTCTGTAATGTCTGTGAAATAGTTTTATGATTTTTCCTTTGGGTGCTACAGGTAAAAAATTAATCCAAGCTCTTCCCAAGCTTTGAGCTGAACTATCTCCAGGGTTTTTTTTGGATATATCATGGTGGCAATTTTTTCTTCTTTACTCAGCAGGAGCTCCTTTGCGATTGTAATTTCTGCTGAATGCAGTGCATCCTTTGTAGATTTTTAGATTTTTTTAAATTTTTGTAGTTGCAAAGCACTCGCAGCCCAGTGTGAAAGATCTAGAGATACAATATGACTGTCTCTTCATAACTGCTTCTGGGTTGTCCTGTAGCAGCTGGTGTATCACCATCTAAATTGAGGGCACATCTCCTACCTCTAGGCACCTGGGTCAGTGCCAGGCAGAGCCACGCTCTGGCTGTCCTGCACTAAAGCACTCCGTTTGCTATTGCGTGCTCTTTGTCGAAATATGTGCTGTTAAAAGTGCCTGTGATTGAAGAGCACCTGTCTGTAGTTGGAAATTGGAAAAAGGGTTTGTTTTTATATATAAATAAACATAAAATCAGTCAGCCTCAGATGTCAGTTCTCTTTCATTTCCCTGTGTGAGAAATCACAAGCACGCTTGTGTTGTGTGAGAGGGAAGCCGACGCTGAAGTGGCATCACTCCTCTTAAAGAGGAGCCAAGTAAAGAAGTCTACTTGGCTATTTAATAATCTCCTATTCTGCCACAGTTACATTGCCTTCACTGAGAGCCAGAGAAATTGTTCCATGTTTTCTGTTAATTCCTGTCTTTCTCTCCTTGGGGAAAAAAGTGAGTGTCAGTGTTGTTGCTCTCTGTGCTCAGGGAGCAAACTGATCATTGATTAATATTAACATTGACTTAACATAAAAGGAGGTAACACTTTCTACTTCTGAAAACGATCTGCAGTTTATGGAATTTCTTTGTCTGGCATTGTGTGCTCTTCATCCTTTCCAGTTCTCCTTGCCAAAAAGATAAATGTATTTTTAAAGCCTTCAACACGTTCTGGTACTCGTAAGGCTCATTAGTGGCCCTTGGATCCTGCCACTTAAATTTTTATATAGTCATTGTTATATGTTTTTAAAGTAATGTTAATTTCAGATATCTCAGGAATACATCCATTCAGTCCTGCCCATTGGTCTTAGAGAGACCAAGCCAGCGTGGCACCAGACTCGGCTCTTTGGATCTATAATTGCCAAAATGTTCAGACAGTCATTCTTCTAGAGTTGTTTCACATATCTGTAACACATAGAGCCAGCTTTCTCGTTAAAAATAATTTGGTTTTATATGGATGTTAATTCTTCTCTAGCTTCTCAAACTGTAATAGTTGGGGCTGAAGCATGGTCTCGCTTCGTACAGCGAGATATGGAAGAGGATGTACGCAGTTACTCAGTTGGCTGGTGAGAGAATGAAGTCATTAGCAAAAGGGAGCACTCTGCTGTCAAATCTTCTATCACAGCAACTGCACTCTATCACCATAATTATATTTTTCAAATGCAAATGATAGCTTTAAGAATTCTTCCTTTGGTACATCGTTTACAGGAGCAGTTCAGTTCATATTTCTCAGTTGGAGACAAATCTCGTCAGAGGCTAAGGGCAGGAGAGTCTCATCCATTATGTTTATTCCCTTTTTTGGTGTTTATTGGGTAGAAACATGGCAAACTGCAGAATCATATGAAGCGGCTTCCTCACCAAACAGATTGTTTTGTTGGCAAAGTTGCTGTTAGGCCTTCTCATCTGAGGAGAACGACGTATATGCAGCATGAAGGGAACGCTGGAGCCATGGCAGGGAGGGGACCGGCAGAGCCTTGCCGTTGAGTGGTGTTGCTCCGCTTAGCCTGTTCATCTGCAAATCCAATTTCTTATATTCAGAGAAAACATTTTTTTTTTTCCACATGTCTTAGTGCAAGTACATCAATAACATTCGTACTTTCAACTTTAACATGTATCATTATTTGGCATTCTGTTTAATGATCAGTGACCTTGAGAGATTAAATCCCACAAACCTGCCAAATTCCCAGCTACAGTACAGGTGTACTGTCAGGTTTTATTAAAAATTTCTGTCTTCATGTCAAGTAAAATTTGGTATTCCAAATTATTGGTGTTCAGCTATTGATGGATTTTTTTTTCTCCTTTTCTTCCAAATCCTCTGCTTCTCCAGGTATGAAGATGAATAATGCAGACCACTGGTTTCGATGATGCTGGGCTTTTATAACTGGATTCATTAAGGAATACAAAGAAAATTCTTACAGGGATCAATAATGGTGTCTTTTGGCTGCAGAATGCAAAGTTTTTGGTTTCTGCTCATTATCAGCTTCCTGCAGTGTACTGAAGGTAAGCTTTAGTTTAGTTTTTACTTGAGTTTGCAGATGAGATGAATGGTCTGTACAATTAATTTCTGTTAGATGACTTGAGTTTTAGGATGTCAAACTAAAAGTTTCTGTAGCTTATTCTGGGTTTAATTTATAAGATTCAAATTACTCCCTTTTTTAATGAAAAAAAAAATTACTTGGTTTTGATACAGTGTGGTATGTTGAAACTGAAATGCAGTGTTCAGGCAACTGAAGTGACTGTTAATATCCTTGATTGGTAGGTGTCTTATTTTTGGGCTCTTCCTGTTTATTCTACTTTTTTCTGTTCTCATTGCACAGCCATTTAGAAGCAATGTATAGATATGTTAAATGTGATATAAAATAACTAAACAGTGCATACGAAATGTCTGTTTTACTTTTCTAATTTGGCTGGCTGAAAATAAAATGCCAAACACTTCATTAAGATGAGAACTATGCAAGTTAAATTTCAGGAAATAAACCTCAAAGTGCATGCAGGAATAGCATCTACTTAAAAGTATTTTTGCTGTTTAAAAAAAAAGGGAAAAATACTTGACTGCTATCAAAGGCGGTATTTAAAATAGCTCTTAAACTAAAGATATGAGGAAGGAAAAACCCTTTTTAAAAAAAAGGGTTCTTTATGTTTTTCTTTATAAACTCTATTTTATCCAGTTACTCTGTCTCCCCAGCTGTTCTCTTGGCCCTTTTAATTAGAAATAGCGAAACACAAAAGAATGATCAGGAAAACACGGTTTATGAGTTTTCTGGGTGTAAGAATTTTGATTGACTAGATTGCTGGTGAAAATACTGGTTTAGTAATAAAGTAGCACCTCCATGCCTTCTTACATTATTCAGTAATCAGTATATAATACATAAAGCTTCTTTGGTGCATCTGTGGCGTGATCTCACCATCTTTTAAAGCATATACATACCTTACTCTGTCAAAATTCTTTGAATTTTAAGGTTAAATTTTCAGGGATACATCAGGAAAGCTGCTCGGCTTCCCCCTCTCTTTCCTAAATCTATACAAACAAAAAGAATTTAATCTCCAAAAATGACAAAACCCAAGATTAAACATTTAAATATTGTATGCAGTCTTCTGTGTTCACTGCGTAATTTCCTCAGCATTTGTTCTAGACCAAGAGTCGGATCTTGTGTTGTGCTGACAGACAAGCTATGCTAAAATAGGTTGTTCATACGTATGTGTGAACATACACATATATCAGGGGAGTACGCAGTAGGAGTCTTCATGAAGGTTTCTGAACATGGGGAAGTCTCATTTCACTTAAATAGCTTTCACAGTCAGTTTCCCCCTCACTCTCCTCTTTCTTAAATATTGCCAGGACATACTAGAAAACTGGCATTTCCCACGGCACACTGCAGATCTTGGATGGTTTCATCATTGATGGGATTTTTGATTTGGTATCTGCTGTACTGACTGCTCTCTTGGTGTCTGTTGAGTCTGGGACTTGGGTAGAATCTCACTTTTATAGGAAGCTAAGTGCCAACAGCTGGAAGGTAAACTGCTTTTCAGCCTCTTTCACAGGTAAGGAAGGTAAATGCATATTAGGAGAATGGAATTATAAATATTACGACCGGCTGGTTAGGTAATAACTTGTGTTAATTATAAATGCACTTACATTGCAAAAGCGGTTGCACTGCTTGAAACCAAGGGTGTAGGAAGTAGAGGTGTCCATTTATGTTTTTTCTGAAGTTTTAAAATACTAAGAGTTTTATTTGTTACTGTAATTGTTTCGAATCCCTGTATCTAGTACATTTTACAAAGATTCACATACTTGCAATTTAATGCTGTGTGGTGGTTGAAAACATTTGAAAACAGAAAGGAAAAGCAGACGACAACAACTTCCCCTGGTTTGGTTACAGTACTAAACAGCATGCTGCAAAGGGTGTTTTATCTGCTGAGTTTGGAAAGGAAAAAGTCAACGGAGAACCTCTGCAGATTGAATTTTTGCCATTTGCAAAAAGCTAATTTTCATTGTCATCTGTAATATTTCTAAGTTCATTTTGTTCTGTCTCTGTTTCTCCTGCTTTTAGTAGCCAGTAGCAATCTTTTGATGCTTCAGTTGTGAATTTACTTTTTTAAAGTCTATACAAGAGCTGCTTTTTCAGCTAAAAGAAACAGGGAAGGAAATTGGGAGCAGATAACAGAATCATACCAAATTAATTGTAAATTCTTAAAATAAATGAAATATTGTGGCTCTGTATACTGGAAATGAATATTAATATAGAGTTGGCTTCCAGCCACAGAAACAAAATGAATACTGCATTATTACACTTTCTCACAAGATTACATTGCCTTCTGCTTCAGTAATAAGAGATGCCAAGTGTAACGTGCTTTAGTAGCACTTCATGCCTGGAAGTATGAACATGAACAAAGGTTAAAATAAGAGCATCTAACTTTTGCTGGAAATAAGAAAATCTTTAATTCTCTGGGTTGGAACTTAGGGTTTTTTATAGAAATCTTGTGTGTATATGCAGGTTGTTGCGGTTGGTGGGGAGATGAAACCTGGCTAAATTCCCTGCTGCTACATTTTAATGTTTCTGTACAGTTAAACAGAGAGAGAGGAAAAAACGATCCTGGGTGTGGACAAGTGACTCATTTGTTCATATAATGAAACATTTTCCAATCAAGATGAAGACTTCATTACTCTCTCAGTGCCTTAACTGTAACTCACCAGGGAATTAGCAAGTAGGCACAGTTACATGAAGGCTGCAATTTTATTTTAGTGTTGCCTATCCAAATAGGGATCATCTCTTCAGTTAAGAAGGTCTTGGTTTTGGTTTGTTTTTCCTGCCTAGCACAGTCCAGGTGCGGGTGCTTTTGAAGCAGCCCATTCCTTCAGGTAAAATGAACCTGGGACGGACGAGTGCTGGCAGCTGGAGGGAAGACCGCACCGAGTTATCATACGCTGCTGGTACATTGATCAACAGCAGGTCAATATTGTTGTTTAGAGGCTTGAAAAACCTTGTTATTACCATCAACAGCAAGCATTGCAGCCCTAAGTAAGGAGAAGATGAGAGGCGGGAGAAGCTGAAGTCATGAGCTTGAATATTAAGGTCATTTTGGAAGGTATTTTTCTGTCCCTTTTTCTAGCGTATTCTATTGTAGGTATGTCTTTAAAACTACAGTGTTATTACAAAAGATGGACTGAAAGAACTACCTTGGAAAGCAGTTTGAATCGAAGTTACGCAGGTAGCTGTGTGAAGCCCAGCCTCTACCGCGGCTCATTGCCTGGGCGAGATGGGAACTTCCACTGCGGCTGCACCCCGTGGGGTCCAGCCCCGTCCCACGCCGTCCCCACTCTCTGCTCTCGCAGAAGCTGTGGGTTCGTGCTCCTGTTGGGCCCGTGCAGTTGAGTCCCTCTCCTTTACTTACCTGTTTCCTTCAAACTGTAGGAAAGGAGTTACTTTTGACACCACCTCTATCTTCTTTTCTTTTTTTTTCCCCTTCCTAATTAGGTGAAATCATCCAACAAGTTAAAAATTATCTGAGAAAATACAGAAAGTCAGAGTGAGATCACACATGCCTTGTTTCCATAGCAAAGCAGAGTAAAAAGCTTATTATACATATTATTGGTTTCTCTTCAAGCAAGTTAAGGCAGATACACTAATATGCATATGAAAAAAGATGTCAGAGCTAAACATTCTGATTAAGAATTTTTTTGGACTGTACAAGGTTTGATATTTTAGAGCTTTATCTTGCTTATGAAGTCCACCTTTTCAACTAGATTTAGATGCCTTTTGTTTTTATTCTCTTCTGCTGCTTGAGAAGCACAAGTGTTTGGGAAGCACTGAAATAATTTTCTTTGCTTACATTTTATTTTAATCGAGGTTTAATATAATTTTAATTTATTTTATTATGAATTATTATCTATGCTTTGTCCAAAGGAAGAAGCATCATGCTTTCATTATCTATTTAATTCTATTTTCCTAAACGGCATTAATGTTGATAAAAAAGATCCAGCCTGTCTTTGCCTCTGAATGTACATTTTAATTAACATTACGCTGAGAAATACGAATTCCTGTAAATTCCACTTCTGTCAGCCAAGGAGCTGAGTGTTAAACTGGAAGCAGTTTTAAGCGTATATCCAACGTTAGCGCATTTACTAAAAAAAAAAGACGTGCTAAATACAGATAACATGCATTGGGCCACTACAAAGGTAGTTGCTGTTTTGGTGTATTGTTTCAGATCTGCGGCCTCCTGTGAAGTCACTCAGAGTGTCTGGGGCGTATGGCACACGTACTCAACAAACTGCACAAGCACGTTGGTTTTCCTACACATTTAGTAGGAAGTGTTAGGAGGGTTTTGCCCAGGACATAAATTTAATAAATCTTGTACCCTGGACTTGAGAAGAAATCAACTTCTGTTAATTAGCAGATACGAGTTCTACAAGGGGTGAAACCCATTACAGAGTCACACAAGAGCAAATAGGAGCACTAATTTAATTTCTGGCTGGGGAATTTATCACAGTGAGAGCTTTGTGAGCACACAGTTAGTAGACAACAACTACTTGGTTTAACAGAGGTGGCAAAGCATCCATAAGTACACCGAGCGTACTAAGGCCAGCCAGTTATGGCTCTTTTTTGGAGGGTCTCTCTGATAAGCCTTCCAATACTATCTTCATTTTTATCATGTATACCTAATACGTTTTATGATTCTTTAGCAAATGTTTCTTTCTTAATTGGTTAATGCAGATTGTGCAGAAGAAACAGTCTGTGTGAAGGGAGCAGTTGGGTTTCTGCAGAAAGCAATTGCTGCACTGAGTCTTCTTTCTTTCCTGGAAGAGCACGCCAGTTTTCACTGGGATATTGTGCTGCATTCTCACCCGAGACATCTCTTTTTTCCTTTTCTGAGGGAGGTGTAGGCCTAACATATCTTCTAAAAAGGAAATCGATCTAAACAGTGAGACCAAACTTCTTCTTAAAGAAGAATGTCTGTTAAACTTTTCAAGTGCGTTTCCAGATAATAGAGACTGACAGACTGCCTGGAAAAGCCAGCGATTCTTTAACGTGCTGGCAGTGAATAGCCTTTCATATATTCCCTGAGCAGTGAGGTCTGCAGGGTCCTGTGCTATAAAATTACATTTTTGAAACCAAAACAAAATCACCACTATTTCAAAATGTGGAAGAACCAAGTAGAAGAATTCATGAAGAACCATTTTAAATACTGTACTAACAGTATATGAGAGTTTGCTAGGAAATGTTGATGTAAGGGTCTTACAATTTAAGCAAAGAAAAAAGTATAGATGCATAATTACTATGAGATGAAGAACAGCATTGCTATTTTGATATGCTGTCTTCTTCCTCAGTTACTAAAAAACATTCTCCTTTATGAATTTTGTATGAATGATTGATTTTGCATTTCTTGAGCTCTGTATTCAGAAGAAGAGAACCCTGTAACATGTAAAACTGTCGAAGCGCAGTGTGTTGTGCTAAGGGCAGATGTTGTATTTTCAGAGCCCTCCGAGCTATTCCTTCAGTATGCCACCTTTCCTTTCCGTAACCTCGGTGGGTCTCGGTGGGTGAGGCGAGCCATGCAGCTGGCCACTGCAGTGAGAGGGGATGGCCTTAGCCTTCAGCTAACCTGCACTGACACCATAGCCTAAAGGGCTTTTCTTTTATTAAATATACATCTGGGTGTATTGTAGATTAGTTTATTATGGTAAGGTACCCATCTAAGAACACAGTAGCAGAATTTGGACATACATGCCTTTTAAAAATGAATAGGCTTCATTAGTACTCTTTTACTAAATATGAAAATATATAATTTATTTTTATTAACATTTGTATTTTTTGAAGTATTTAATGAGTTTCATTTCTGTTTTATGTCAAATGGAAGAATGCTGTTTGTCTTAATAAGATTTTTTATATAGCTTTAACAACATTGTCTTTCTTTATATTGTACTTTTAGGTCATAGTGTAAAATAAAAGTGTAAGTGCCTGAAGCATCTGATATCAGTGAATGCCTCAGCACTGGCTTCCTTATTACATTTAGTGTCCTTATGATCTGATTATAAAAATTATCATAAAGTATAATGATTTTAGATTTAATATTCTTTGCCAAGTACTACAAACCCATAATGGGTTTTATAGTTGCAAGCAGATCCATTGATGCTCATTGTCTGCCTCTGTGAGTAAACGTTACAGGAACGTAATACATATTGTGCTCATTGCGTGTTGTATGTCTTAATAGCGGCAAATGTATGTAGGATGAAAGCACTACAGAAAAAGGAATTCACGCAAACAGCTCTAATATATGTTTCACGTATGTATCTGCTTCCGTGTTTGTGATCGTGTTCCAAGATGTGTTATGTGAGGAAGAGGAGAGAAACCATTCACAGGGAGAAGTTCTTGGCTTGTTGTCCGTCCATATTCTCATCATAAATGCACTTAATAGTGTAGGAGCTCCCAACATGTTGTTATGCAGTTGTATATGTATATACAGTAACCTTCGTGGAAGAGACACTTAAAAATTAACTGTCCTTTTATAGTGGTTAATTAGTATCATATTTACTCATCAACATCGGTTGGTTAGAATAATATTTATAGTTGTTCCCTCTCATTTTTTTTTGGTTGTTATTTATTATATGACTTTGTACTTGGATGATATGGCTCTAAAGCAGCACTTCATTGTATTATATACTGTCCAAGTATAACATTAGAAGAAAAAAAGATAAGGAAGTAAACCACATATATAGTAAAGTTTCATGAATAATAATTTTATTGTACTTCCAGTTTTACATGGTACTTATTATGTGCCTCTGCTGGTAGAATCACTGCAGGTTTTTTATTTCCAATCACTTCAAATTTGATAAAATTTCATTCTGTCAAAGCTGGATCAGCTCCAGTTTTACATTTCTATAGATAGTACTAGTTTATCCATTGATGGTTTGTTTGGATTGACATTTAGAATGAGACGCATGAATGCTGGGTGTTTTGCCAATCATCGTTAACTTTTTTCAGGAATACTGATATTTTTACATTTTTTAATACAGGATAAATTTTGTGTGGGTGATTCTGTAAATAAGCCACACCTCAAATCCGAAGACATCGTATGATAAATTGAATATGCAGTTCTTTCTGATAGACAGGAGCTGAAAAAAATCCTTTTGCTCGAAGGTGTCCCAAATTCCTGCCCTTCCAGAAAGAGTCTTGAACTACTCCACTGGCTTTCAAAACCCAATTGTGCTAAAGCTCTTTGTGTTTCTGTAATCTCTATCTCCTGGCTTTCAATTGAAGTGTGAAGAAACAGAGTTGTATGAATGTTAGCTCGGTTCGTGGGTCCTTCTTTTGATTAGGGAGATGATTCATCCATGTCCCGGTGACACTAAGGCAACTCGTGTAAACGCACACGAGCGTGTTGGCGGTGGTAGGGGAGATTCCCTGGTTGTTCCTCCTGAGCTTGGACCAGTCCAGGTGGTTTGGATTATTTCATTCTTTTTGTTTTTGCAATTTGTACTAATATAATGATCACTGATGTTTTCTCGGAGTATAAAATGTGTGTAGGGGAGACTAGTTGGGAAGCAAAACGATTTTTTTTTTTCATCCGTTGCCTGAGCAACACATACATGTGAGAAACCCAGGGGGACCACGTAACTTTCAGCCGTTGGATACAGCACTCGGCGAGTTTTATGAGGGATCTCGACGATGGAAGGAGAGCTGGCTTTTGTGTTCTCCCCTGTCAGGGATTTTGATGTCTCTCTCAGGAGTTAGGTAGTTTTGTTCTGTTCCAGCAGAAAGTACAATTAATGCAAGGTGCTGTTTGAGCGATTTTCCTGTTAAATTTGAGTTCAGTAATTCATTTAGGAGATCTGAGGAAGCTAATGCTGAAACCAAATTCGCCTATATGCTGCATTTTTAGTTGGAAAAGCAATGAGAAATGTTTGCTTTTTAAAGACTTCAGCACCATTTCGTATCATTTCTGTTTTAACCATCTTCCTGGCAAGCTTCAGTCGGATTTGCCTGTTCACCACTGATCCTGTTTGACTATGCATGGGACTTGATCTGCCTTCCACAGTCTTTCACATTAATTTCTCCTGTTTCTCCCCATTGAGCTGCCCCAGTTCTTTTATCTAATGTAGGCTTGCAGATTGCCTTTAATGTTATGTCATCATTTTTTTTTTTAATTATAGAATGTTACTTTAAGAATAAAGTTCCGATTTATTCTGCACCATTGTTAACATTTACCATTAAATGTCTGTTGGAAAAATGTGGGTTTCTGGCATAGACCTGATCGTGCTTTTTCATGGCTTAAGATAAATATGCTTTTAGTAAACAAAACTGAACAGTTTGCTGCTTATGCTTTTGCATCATTTAATTTGCAACAGATGAAGCTGGCATGCGTGAAGAGTGAAGCATGGAAAGTACTAGAGGGCAAACGGGTGGTTTGTGATGTGGATTATTACCCATAAAGATGGATAGAGTCCACAAAACATCACTTCATGTATTAATGTACCAGCTGGAAAAAAAAATTAAATATATCAGCATAGCATATCATGCATAAACTGTTTGGTTTAGACCTTCAATTCAGATCCTGCTCAGTACTAAAAAAATTTAAATCTTCTGTATCTTTGTACTAGTGTAGATACAGATATATCTATCTCTTCATATATATAAAAGTCTGGAAGTCATCCATATGTGAACTGTCTTGAAGAATTTTTAATATACAGTGTTTTGTTCTGCATTGAAACTAAGTGCCGACAGAAAAATAGTTGAGAAATGCATCTAACCACCAGTGGTTTCCTTTACCAGTTCCACTGTAATCTTGTAATATAACAATTATTTTGTTATCTATAATAGCTGTAACAGTATAACAAGTAATTTGCTGTATAAATTATTTTGTATTTCACTCTGTTAAATCAGCAGAGTCCTAGCTCAGTCCTTGCAACAACTCCAGTTAGAATATGTAACCTTACCTCTTTGCTGCATTATTTTCTAGCTCTTGGATTTGTTAGGGATCCATTTTAACAGCATTTCTACGTTGCCTTCTTTTTACAAAAAGTTTTTTGCAGAATGAAGGGACACTTTCTGAATATTTGCTATTAAAAGTTTGTGGTTGGGTAATGTCATTTGTAGCAGACTCAATGATTCTGACTTTATTTACCTCAAAGCCTCATCTGTTTCCATTCTTTTTAATTTCTTTTTTTGTTTGGTTGATTTAAAAAAAAAAATAAATCTAGTGACAATCACTGAAGACAATCTTTGGTCAAGGTATGAATGATTGTGACCTGACTAAAATTTATTCTCTTGATCCTATTTCCATTTGGGGTAAGGGATCAGATTGTAACCGGGGGGGCAGGGAGAAAAAAAAGGTGCATTTAAAAGCATTCAAAGATGTTAAGCAACAATAAAACTCTGTAACCATTTAAATGACAGCAGCTGACTATTTGAATTAACTTTGTGTTTGGCTTAATTTGGGGTCCTAATTATTCCTAACTTACGTGAGTAGATTTCAATTATACAATACTGCAGGGATTTGTAGCTAAGGCAACTAAAGGAATCATTTTACATAAAGTACTTCTGTTCAACTGATTAGGCAGGTTAAAATGGAATGATAGAAAATGGGTACTCTTGTCTGATAAGGCCCAGTGAATTGTTTCCAATGACACTATGAAGAAATAACACAAGGAAGGCTCGTTATTGAAGATTTTGAGAATTTTTATGCAACGTGTTATATCTTGATCATGTGGTGTTAGTTAACTGCTCACAAGCAAGTGATCCTCCTGAGTGTTAACAGTAGATCTATCAATAAAAAAACAGTTCACGCTTTTGTGGTACCTTAGTTTGGTCTTCATGAGGTGACTTTTCCTAGAAGCTGTTATCTAAAAGTTTAATTCTTAAAAAGATTGGGGGTTTTGTATATTTATTTACTAATGCTGGTTAACCATTTAAATAGTCAAAACACATCATGTTTATTGCATGGTATTTCATGTTTTAGACATGAAAACATTTTTAGACCCACAACTCTCATCTCCAGTATCCCATTTATTTAAAACTGCTGTTCCATGAAAATAGTTCTCAATTATGCTACATCCTTAGATAACCTGGGGGTATTGGAGGTAAAGGAGGTATTGGAATAAAAGACCCTGGAATCAGTTTCCATTTGTATTACCCACACAAATGTATACCCTTCATTGGGACTTAATTTTTGCACAAATTACCTGCATAGTTTGAGCTTTAAACCAGGTATTTAAATATATATAGATACATATATTTAACAGTGTGTACATATATGCTCAACTAAAAATTTATTCTTATTCTTTGAGGATTTATAAAGACATGACTCCTAAATTACATCTGCAGCATAGGTAGGTGTCTCCTTTTGATGATGGCAGACTGACATCCCTGGACTTAGAATGCTTATTTTTGTTTTTTTTCTCTGGGTTTTTCCACACTCACCTTTTTTTGGTTTCCTCAACCAGGGTATTGAAGGTTACAAGAAAGCTTATTCTGCTGACTCAGGAGAACAGACAACACAATAGCACCTCTGCAACTTAAACTGCTAAGTCTGTTTTTAGAGCCGTCAGATTTGCCCGTGTCATTTGAATATACACCTAGATCTTATAGTCAGAGACTTTTAAGAGAAGGTCTTCAGTTGTTTTCTGTGTATGTTGTGTTCAGGAGATCAGAACTTGAAGTAGCTCTAATGAGGTCAATGTAAGGCTTTGATGCTGTTTAAAGGTGGGGGCGGGGAATAACACCTACAAAGCATATGGTTAGGATGTGTAACAGTAATTTCTAAACTATATCCCAAATAAATACTTTAAGCATAATAATAAATTTACACAATAATAGATCCACATACATCTCTTCCCTTCCCCCTGACAAGTTCCAGTTTTCTGTGGAAAAGACTTTTTTTGATCATGTGTCTGCTGTTAACGTATTAACACTACACACTTTCAATTAGTACTGCTGACAAGTTATTTAGGAAAGTCTCTGGAGCATGGGGAGATGTGTACAGCTTCTCCATGTCAGGTGTTTGCTTTCCAAAGTGAAGGTATTAAGATTTAATTATCAGAAGGTGTTTGCAGTAGGCAGTGTGCCTTTGGAAGAACGGTCAAGGGCAAGGCTGCGGTTGCCCTCCTCGCAGCTGGGCAGGGGAACATCTGCGCCTGCCCCGGCAGCCGACGGCATGGAGGTCAGGCATGGCTGCGCTTCTGAGTACGTGCTCATCAGTGAGGGAAGCCAGATAATATTGAGCTACAGTACTTTTATCTGATGGTGGTGGGGGGAGTATTGAGTCCTGCTCTCTCACCCCATCAGCTCCCTTGTGCTGGCTCTGGCACCCGTGTGGTGGCCCTGTGGTGGACTGATACAGGGAGCAGGACTGGCAGGAGACAGTTGGCCTTCCTTTTAGGAAGATGTTTCCCCCAGTCACCTCCCTGAACCATGTCACCCAGGCACTGGACAAGTGGGAGAAGTGTAGGTCATGGTAGAGCTGTCAGAGGGCTCCACCCTTAAGGAGATGAAAAAAAATAGGGCAATCTGTGTGTCCACTGGAGTTTGAGAAACCACTGTGCCAGATGAATTTTTTATTTTCAGGAAGGAAAACAGGTCTAAAATGTGTTCTTTGTTATAATCTAGTACCAGTTTGACTCTTAACACAATTAATGCTACTCTGTGGGACTCTGTCATCTGAAGTCAGAATATCTAGAGCCTGATTCTCCTTTATTTAGTTATGAAGATGGTAGAGGATATCCCAAATTGTCTGCAGGTGTTTCAAAGTGCAAATGTGAAGACCGTCTTTGTGGCTTTATAAGGGTGTGGTTAGGTAGTTGTCATAGTTGCATCTCAGTTTTGCCCTGAAGAGGGAAACAAGATTTTTCCAAAGGACTCATTTCCCAGACGAGCTAGTCCTTTCAAAGGTGCTTTAGGGATTTTAAGATTGCGTACACTTTCACAGGAACTGTAAATTGCCTCATTGTATCTTGGTCCTTCTCCTTGAGATTTTTTTCTTTTACTGCTACTCAGTATTTGAAGCTTCAGAGGAAGGTGCCAAAATGCTAAAATGCACAAAGTAGCCTGCTTACAGTGGACATTTCTTAATTATCCATTGTCACTGAGTCCCAGTAGATTTATCCCAACTCATTGCTTAATTAAATACTTCTTTAATATCCTAAGTTATATCTTTACATTTTGGAGTGCATTACTGTGATCATGAATCTCCTTGTCTTTGTAGGCTTTACTTTTCAAAGACGTGATCATGGATTTCTCCATCTCTCTCTTCTCACCCCGTTTCCAAATCATTTAAGGAGCATGCTGAGTAACACTGTGTCCTTGTGAACTTTGTCATCCTGTTTCTCTCCCTCCATGCTCTCCGTCATCCTTTTCTGATAATCTACGCCACCTCGCAAACCTCAGCTGTGCAGAGGAAATCGTTCAGCTTCTCTGCATTGTCTTCCTTAGCCTTGGTCACCTAATTCAGCAAACTCGTCACTTCTCACACAAAAGTAGGCTTCCTACTTTTGTTGTACTTAAAGAATTTCTGGTTATGAAATCATTGGAAAAACACCTGTGAGTTTGATGTGTGCAGAATATAGACGAGGAAAAATATCCCAGAGTCAGGAGACAAAACCAGTCATATTTTGCTGGTTTGGTTAACTTAATATAGTAGTACAAGTCATAGTGCCAGATACTTTAATTTTGCAGGAGTTATAAATTTTGCTATATCTAATTGCAGCAAACTTTTCCTGCTCAGCAGATTTTTCTTCTTGCTGAGCAAGTAGTGTGTTTATATGAATGATAGTTGGGTATGTGAACTTGGTTTATGGATGTCTAAAGGCTTATAATTTTCTCTTTAAAGTCAAACTTAATTTTTTTTTTTTTAATGAAAAGATTTTACGGCCAACTCATGCCCCATGAGAAAAGGAAGAAGTTACAGATGGTCCAGAGGAGAGGGTCTGCTTCATACATAAAAACTTCATGTCAGCATTTCAACAGAGCATTTTCTTAGGGTATCTCTGTTATCACCGAGACTTTCACATTGACAAGCATATGGGATGTAGTGCTGAATGTGTAAATTGAAATGATCGCATCTAGCATTTCCCTCTACCAGGTGCCAGCTTGCTGCTGCAGCTCTGCTCTTAATGTTGAAGGGAGGAGTGCTAGGAATAGTTCCATTTGCTAATTACCTCTTATCTCCAGTACATAGTCCTTGGGCAAACAGCTTACCCAGGTGTTTTTAAGAACACCTATCTGGACAGTGCAGGATTGCAGGTGGTCCTGTGGTGACAGTACAGTGTGCAGAACATGTAAGACATCTCCATCCATCTGTGTATGTGTTGTTTTTTTTTTTTTTTTAAAGTCTTCACTGAAGAACAGAAGACAAATTTGAGAGAATTTTTCTGTCTTTATAAAATTTGTCAGTGTGAACAGCAGAAGACTGCTGTTTCTTAGCCCAGGAAAAATGTGTGCATGTGTTTGTTATGTTGGAGTTTTTTTGATAACAGACCTGATTGTCCTGTTTTGTGATTTCAACAGAAAGCACACACATGCCAGTAAGAGTTTTGCAGGGACCTGCAAGTTAAAATAAATAGAATGTGGTGGTTTAAGGAAGTGGTAGAGTCTAAATTGCCTTTCAGTACTCCTTTTCCAGGATCCAGTTTAACAGGATTATATAATTTTACTAATACGGCTTTGATCTGTCATTTATACAAAAAAGGCAGGCTTTCCAAAGCATTTGCCTTACATGTTCTTTTTGGGCTAGACTTAATCACTTGCAGAACTGATAATATTTTCTCATTCTTTAAGAATTTATATTACAGTCTTATGCTTAATATGACTGTGGTTTGAGTACGGAATGGTAAAAGGAGTCTTTTAATTCATAATCCAGTAATTCAGACAGCTAAATTATGCCTCCCTTTACCTGATATTTATTAAAATGAATCCAAAGAAACTTCAGAAGTGTTGATGTCATCCAATTGCCCTTCTAGGTTCTTTAATGCTGTTTATAGAATAGATACAGCCCTTGCTATGAGTAAGTGCAACATCTGTTCCTTTATGATTTCTCCTTACATTTTTCCCCACTTCTCCTAAGAGTTACAATTTTCATTCTCAGGCATTATATACAGTCCAAAATTCATGATGTTCACTTGAGCATTTCATTTATATATGTATGCCCAAGACAATTTTATTAGTAGTTGCACCTTCACACTAGTTTTATTTCTTGCCTCTAGTTTGCAAATTAATATTTACTAGCACTCAGGAGTCGTTCTATAGCAACTTGTGAATTAAAAAACAAACAAAACTAAGAAAAAAAACAAACAAAAAACAACCTAAAGCAAAAAAGAAAAAAGGCGTGATGGATGACAATACCTTTCTTTTGAATTGTAAAACTCAGACCAGAGTTTGGAATCCTTATGAATAAAATTTAGTTACTAATGATGCGCTCTTTAAAACCAGTTATGAAGAGTCAATAAATATTTTAATACATTGTGATTGGTAATTACAGAATCTAGCAAATCAACAGGATTTTTTTAACTAGCTTGAAAATGTCTCCTCCCATCTCTTGATGCACTCATGTTGAGCTCATGCTGCTGTATGATAATTTGTGTTTAAAAATAATAGTCTTAAGTGTATTCAGAAAACATCAATATCGACCCCAAAGCCTATTTTAAAGGATCTCAGGTTGTTCCCAAGGTTAATTCTCATATGGTTCTGTGAAAAGAAATGCATGTATATCTCTGTGTTCCTTTCTTTTCTTCTGTAACCTATTTGGTTTGCAATGTTACTGCAAGAAAACAAGGAGGTTGTGTTTCAACAGCTGTAAAAAAATTGCCATTTCATTATCACTTTGAGTAGGAGTAAAACTGATCAAGGTAATAACTCTAGTTAATACACGAGGCAAGGCTGACAATTATGGGTGTATTGCTGAATGTGTTAGGTGACTAACTTCTGTTTCACTCAGGGAGATTTAGGTGCTTTAAAAACCTTAAAAAATACAGCGCTTGGTAAGAATTCTCGCTTAACCAAGAAATGCTTCCTCATAAACGGATGAGTTTCTCTCTGCCTTTGTTTAGATTAGGAAGACTAATCAAACTTAGGTCACATTTATGTCATGCACAGATTACGCTGAATTATTCATCGTTTCCTTTCACTCTTGCCTTGCCTGTATTCACCCCCTGCTACTCTTGTGCTGGTCCCCGTGCTAACCTTGGAGGGGTGTTGGGGGCTCAGCAGAGGCAGCTTGCTGCGGGATGAGGATGGCTGTGCCAGGGGCCTGACCCCACGGAGCGAACTGAGCAGGTCCGCTGGGTGCCACGGAAACTTGGAGCTCAGAAACCTCCTCGTGCGTTGTCACCTTGAACCGCCACCAACCCATTAGCTGGTACATTCCTCTTCCCTGCTTCTCCGTCTTCTGCATAAGTTTCTGGGGAAGAAAACGTAATTTTGATAGTAGAACAGCTACGTGCATCCATTGAGTTTTATCTCCCCCCTGCTAAATGCTGGTCTTGCATTAGCAAACTGGTTCTAAGTAAGTTTGCTAATTAGAAACAAAAAAAAGTAAAATTGTAAAAAGACAAAAAAAAGTAGCTTGCAAGCTTGGGAAGGTGTGCAGTAGAGAGTGTAGCACAGCTCTCCCCTGCATGGTGTCCTCAGAACATTTTATGAATGGTTAACTTCTAGTGCTGTTGTGTTAACATTTCTTCATTTTATAAATTAATAAGTCATGGAATGAAAGGTCAAGTTACTTGCCCTAAAATACAGAGGGAGTAAACACTGGAACCCTGATGAGCATTCAGAGGTCCTTTCCTCTCAAACTAAGGATGCTAAAGGAAACATTATTTTAAAAATAAATTAATTTGCTTACAGTCAAGTCATTTCCTCTGGCATCCGTTGCATAAAATATACATTCATAGATGAACAGTTTTGACTAAAAACTCAGCAGGTACCAAAAGGATATTTATAAATAGATGGATGTATCTCTTTTTGCATCTTACGGGTGGGAAACTATCCTGAATCTGTAGTCCTAAAAGGAATGAGCCTGAAATAATACCTAAACTTGCAGTTACTCTATGCAAATCAGACTGCCTTAAAAATCAGTGTGTGGGTTTTGATGTAATGGATTAGATCTTTGTCTTCTCTTTGCATATCTAAACTATTGGCAATGCGTGTTTCTGTTAGTGCCAATCTAAAGTAAAATAAATATTCACGATAATTGGATCCAGCTCCCTAAAATTAATTTAAACTTTCTCCATGTGCTTAATCCGTATTGTTTTCTGTCTCTGAGTTTGTAGGCAGCAATTCGGCAAACTCGGAGAACAATTAACTTCTCAAAGAATTTTTTCAATCAATTAACTCTAATTTAAGTCTTAATCTGATTTTGGAGGTAGAATCGTCTGGCTAATTTGTTAAGACTGGAGTTTACTTGAAATGCAACAGCAGCACTGGTCAGTTTGCTTCCTGGGCTTTGGGGACTTAAGTGGGTGTCCCCGTTTCTTGATGAATTCAGTCCCGGCAGTGATCTGAATGGGGGGTGCTCCTCCTCCACCCCAGCCCTGACTGCAGGTCTCCCCTCTCCCCGGTGGCCCCATGCTGCCAGGAGCTGGGGCTCGGCCCCGTCACAGTGCTGGCCCCAATTGTGTCCCAGCCCTGATGGGGACATAGAGGAGAAGACAGGGCTACCGCTTTCTGTGGTGGTGCAGGTTTATGATGGATCAAATTAGCTCTGAAACTACTATTTCCTCAATCTTCTGTTGATGTCCTGTTTTCTACGAAACTTCAGTTTTCTGTCCCAAGAGCCCAGTATTTTTAAAAGTGCTGATGTGCTTAAAGATGGAGGCAACTGCTTCATTGTAGGAGAACGCTGTAGGTTCCTAGGTGTTATGAAAAGTATGTTTATGGATGCTATTAGGCATCGTGTCTGCATTTTAGGTGCCTAAAATCTAGTCACGGGACTTTCCAGCCCTTGTTTCTGCTGAAGTGTGTTAACCTGAGGGAAACGGGTAAATAGCAAAGACCAAATAGCATCTCCCACCTAGGAATTTATTTCAGGCCTCTGAATAACTCACCTTGTTCAAGGGGTCACTTCTTTAGGCGACTCCTAGACCAGGAAAAACAGGATTTTTCAGAGGATACCTCCAGGCCAGGTAAGGGCCCAGACCTTTTAACTCTGATTTTCATTACCACGGCTTCCCCAGCCCAGACATGAATAGACATCTGGGAAACTGATCTGTTCATCCTGGGGTAGCCTGGGCAGAAAGTCAGATCAGCCGTTTCTTGTCTTTCTGATATTTGTTGTAGCTGTTTCATAAGTTTTATCGTGAGATTTATGAGCTCAGCTGGGATTGATCATATAGAAACAAACTGGATTCAGAGAAAACCGGACACTTTCACAAAAACGTGATTTTTTTTTTTCTCATGTCCAAAACTCGCAATGGAAAAACGTGCCTCTCAACGAAACAAATGGGAAATATTCATAGTGAAATATTTTCTTCTGGAAAAAAATTGAGTGATTTTAAGAGTAATATTTATGACATCATATGTTAAACACTGATTCTTCAACAGATGAAACAGTTGTTCAAGTAAAACTTCAATGTATCATGTTAAGCAAACTAAATTTCTATATCCTGTAATTCAGATTTACTGTTGGTCTTTAGTACTATACTGTGTTATGTTGTATAGCTGCAATGTAATGATTATTTGAAGGATAGTTTTGTTTATTTACCACCTTTTTTGCTAGAATGCTTGTTTCTTTTGGATCAGCTTTAGAACATTAAGATTACATTCACGCACTATTTTTGTAGAATATATATATATATAGGGATATAGAGGTTGAGCTATAGAAACAAATTCTTCTATTGTTTTCATCATACTCATATTTCCTACGGTCAACATATCATCTCCTTTGTTATGTTAATAACCAAAAAGCATTTAAACGCATTATTGAGCAGCTCAGTGTTGCTATTCTCAGGTATCTTCTCATGATTTGATTATTCATATGGCAAGCTCTTGGTGCCAAGGCATGGCATTTTTTAGATACAGGTTGCCCTGTACCATGCAGAAGGCAGTAGATTCCTTTGGGACACATAGGAAATACTTAAAACGATTCAAAAAGAAAATCTTGCTGTTATTTTAAGAAACATGAACTGTATTCTTTCACCTCTTAACACAGCATATTTTCTGTTATTGGAGCTTAATGGATACAAATCTGAACAGAGAAATTGGTTGTTACAACAGTACCAGAAATACACATTTGTTATGTTTGGTGGTTTTGCTTAAGATTCAGCTGGAGGGAACTGCATTTTGTAGTGACAAGATTCCCAAACTGATCCACAAAACGGTAATGGACAAGAATCTGGAAAAGGCATTCTAGATGCTAGCCATATTATTCATATGTTGCATGTGACACTGAAAAGAGGCATTAGGTACTAAGTAAGCTATGTATATGCTGAATACTTCTAAATATATAAGATTTATAGTGTGGAGTTGTACACTATAGTAAAACTTGAATCTCATTTGAATGAAACCTGATTCCCTGGTGCAAGGAGAGTGGTGTCCTACTTAATTGCATTTTTTAAAAATAAATTTTTCCTCCCAAAAGCAGGAGGGAAAAAATAAAAATTTCCCCAGCCATATTTGATATGACTAGTGCTGGAAATTGTGGAAGGTAGTGATGCCTGATAGGAGACTAAGATATTCCGCTTTGATCGAAGGGAGAGGAAGGTAGCCCTGAGCAAGTGCTGTGAGCAGCCCTGGGGGGACTCCATCTTTAACAAAAGAACAGAGGAAATGTAGCTGCGAGTAACTCTCTGAAGCAAGTTAGCTATGGGTAGAGGAGGAGCTCGAAAACCTGCCAAGTGAACCAAGACAGTGCAAGAGCTAGGAAGGGTTTCCTTAGGAAGCAAGCTTTACAATTTTGCTTTCATATTTTACATTTCTTGCTTAACTCCTCCCAATTTTGTAGCCAAGAATGTGGCCCTTTTATACTTTTCAATTTTTAAAAATGTTTATCTACCCAACGTGTACAGGGAGAGTCCGGGACATGGGACCGGCAGCAGTGGGATGCATTTCCTGCTAAGCTGCCAGCGTCAGCCTGGCCAGTGGCGTTGTGAGTGGCAGGCAGGAGGAAGATGCTCCCCTGGCTGATGCCCCGCAGGCAGCAAGGTGTCCCATTTGGTGAGAGGCAGATTGCAGCAAGGCAAGATGCTCCTGCAGGGTGGGAGGAAGAAAATACTTCTTATGCAGGAAAACCTGCAACCTCGTAGTACAAATAATTGTGCCCCAGGGACATTTGTGATGAGTAATACACAGTTTCTCACATGGAACAGTAAAATAATAAAAAACAAATATTGTACAGTTTTTCTAGTTATTTTTTGTGAGGTTGAGAATATTTGTAAGGTGTCTGAGAGACAAAAGCTGGTAGCCACCCACTCCATGTTTCTCCACAGTGATGTGCTTGAGAGAGATCAATGCAAAAAAAAAAAACAACCCAAAAAACATTTAGCCATGTGAACACAGTGTACTTTTAAAGAAAGAGTAAAAACAACTGAATTAGCACTACAAGTAAAATATTTGCCTGTAATGTTTATTTTCTACGTTGTCAGACTTGTTGATGCTTTAAGGGGTTAGAAATGGTAACGTGTATCTTGCATCTCTCTGAATTGGGTTGTTAGCGGTAATAATCTCACGAGAGATCTGAACCCTCTCAATTCCTTATCGTCTTCAGGAGTTTCATTTTCTTTCTAATTTCCCCTTCAGCTGTTGTTCTCTATTTCTGGCTTGTCTACAATTAAAAAAAAAAGATGTTTTTAGAACTCACTTCTTGTTAATCCCTTTCTTTTGCAGTGTTTCCCTTTGGGGCAATTCTTAATCTCCCAGAAGCATCAAGGCATTCAAGTTACTGTTGGTTTAGTGGCCAGTCTGGATAAGATAGCATTCTTTAGCGTGTGTTCTGTCTTTTTTCGCCCCCTTTATCCAGTAGGATTGTGGATTTCTAGAAAGCTTTGGAGTTGAGGCTGCAGATGTGTTCAGCTGGTAGTCTCTGCCACCCACCACCCTTCCTTATTTCCTTGCCAATTCAAACAGCACTTTCCAGATTTTCTTAATGAAATTCATTTCACCTTACTCAGCCTAACGTAGTAGAGGGATGTATTAATTTAACCTAGAAACTCGATCTGTGAGTTATCTCAGATCTATCAGCCTAGGTGCTTGTTGGGACTTGGATCCGAGTCACAGGAATGAAAATCTCTTGCCAGAAATTTTAACTGCAGTCTCTAGGCATAGCTAGCATTGTCGAAATATGAAAGAATTAAGTTGTCTCATTACTCTTCACTTTGCAGGGGTGAGAAGTGTGTCAGCACCTTCCCATAATGAGTAGAAGTATTTAAGATTAGGTATATTTTTTCTTATTACTTAAACTTAATCTCTTCCCCAGGTGCTTATTATTTTTTGTCGTCTTTGCCTGTTTAAGACTCCCACTGAAATAAATACGAAGCTGTGCTGTGCATCTGGGGACAGCGCTTGGCCCTTTGGAAGTGTTTTGCTGTAGGCTCTCTACTGCTGTGGTACAAGTCTCATAATTCGAAATACCTACTCTGCATTTTAAACCATAAGAGAACTGAAAAAAAAAAAATTGAAGACGTGACTATGAAGTTTCTTTCATCGGTATGGAAAGTGTGGTTCTCTCGTTAACATTGTTAATGCAGTTAGTGAGGAAAGAACATGGCTGAAACAAAGATATGTATCAGTAAAATGCAAAATAATGGCATCAAGGTAGTAAAAGAAAATAGTCACTGATATATAGTTCAGTTTTAAAATTAAGGCATCAAAGTTTTTTAAAAATTGTGATTTTTATTTTGACATAATTATATACACATTGCCAGCATTTCAACGAAGACATTTCCTGAAACAAAACACACCGTTTATGCAGGCTGTTGAAAACTCAGCTCTCAAATTATTCTGACTTCAGTGGTATGAAGTACGCATATAAGCAGAGCCTTTAACATAAAATGACTGCAGCACCGGCATCATCTTTCATCTCCTCTCCCTCCCCTGTCTCACACTTACTCCTTTGTTTTAAAAAGGTCGTATCTGTTAGTGTAAATGGTCTTGTACACCAGTATGAATAGTAATAGAAGGGGAAGGCAAAGGAATTTATATTATGGAGAATTGTCAATTCTTGTTGGCTTGTCTGTATTTCAATTATTATTAATTAAATTAACAAATCCTTCAACTGCTGAGAGTAATAGAATACTGAGATTATACTCATTTGCGATTAAAATAAGCCAGCGTGACCACTTAAAAAAGCATCCTGCCCTTCTCCCCCACCCTGGGACCTGTTTCCAACTTTAGTTTGCCCCTCCCTACAGAAATGTGGTCTGAACCCTGATCAGTTATGCAGCATGGGTGATCCACTTGCACTGGAAAAAAACCCAACCAACCAAAAAAAAAAAAGACAAAAACCCACACCACAAAACACCTAGCCAAAACAAGGGAGGAGCAGCAAAGATGAAAGCCAGACTATTTTTTTCCCCCCTTTAGTTTTTGTGGGTTTTCTTTTTGTGGTGATGCTCATTTATGCCATTTGAAAAGACAGCCTTGGTCTTTTTAAACTCAGTTTGTAGTTGGACAATCAGATTTTCCCAATGCAACAGGATATGAGAAGACAAATTGAAGGATAGAACCCATGATGTTTTTTATTTCCACTTTTGGGAGGAAATGAGAGATTTTTATGGTGCTTTTTATTTAAGGAGAAAAATAAAACCCAGGTTGGATTTGATGTTGTAAGTATTCCCTTGCGTATAGTTTTGAGGTATTATCAGTTTTTATAGGTGGATTTAATTTCCATGGAGTAAAATCGGTGCTAATTTCAACATGTGGCAGGCTACTGTAATGTTATTTCTTTTGCTGTTCTACAGTTTCTTTTTCTGTTCTACTGCTTGATTACTTCTATTGTAAACCCACAAAACAGCTGGCATAATGTGCAGATTAAAATTACACTTTTACAAGAATGATGAAGTGTAAAACTACTTTTACTCTGACATTTTGGGCAGCTAGATTTTAATTATTTGACTAAAGTTGTTAATTCAGCTTAATAAAAGCCATATCCACATGATAGATGTAGATGTCAGGATGCCACAAAGGGTTCCCCGTCTTTGATTAGAGGTGTTACTATGATGTTAAACCCAGATTACAAGAGCATCTTAAATTCTATTGATTCTGTCATCCTTCTTTCTAATGTGCTGTTCAAAATCAATGTCGGAAAAAAAAAAGAAAAAAAAAGAAAAAGGCGAAGAATGACACTATGTTCCCCCTGTAGACCTGGTGGTTTCTCTGTAAGTTACCAAGAGACAGTCCCCATGTCTTTCAGTCAAGAAAGGACTCGATGAAACAGGGATTTAGTCTGACTTGGCTGTCTTGCTTTAAGTTTCATTTTGTTATACATGCTTCACCCATCTTGGGACATTGTATCAGAGCATGTGCTTGGGGGATGCAGCTGTCAAGCAATATTCCAGATAAACAGAGCCCAAGCTACATCCTATCAGAGAAACTGTCCAGAAAATCAGATACTTCTTCTTTCGGGGTTAGCTTGACTTTTGCTTACATGCGGCACAAAAGAGCTTACAGAGAGGAAACACAGTCCTTGGCACGTTTTGACTAGTTGCAAATTCATGAATACTCTGTATTCTGTCTTTGTTTAAGGCTTAGTCCTTATGACCCCAAGCGTTCAGTTATTCCCTTCCCTTTCCATTACCTTGCTCTTCTTTTCTCAGGGAGATAACAATGGTAATTTTCCTATGCAAATGATACAGTTCTTAATGGCAGTGTTCTTTAAAAAAGAATCGGTAGTATTTTAGGAGTAAGAAGAGAGTAAAGAAAGAAGGGAGCTATCAGTGTCTTTGGGAGTAATCCTGCAGAGGCCAGGTCATACAAAGTGGTCGAATCTTTTCCTTTAAGTGAGTCTTCCAGTGTGTTTTGTTTGAACCTTAAGGGCATAACCTTCTTAGAAGGAATAGTTTAAGTCACAGCTTGTAGGATAAATATACGTATCAATTTTTAGCATTTGAAGGTAGAAGTGCAGTTAGGGAATGAGATGTCTACTGTATCGAGCAGAACATTTTACTTTTAACGTATGTGGTTGTAATCTTAAAATTCTGTATCATGTACAGAAGAATAAAAATTGGAACCAAATCTTACTCAGTTCACACTATCCTGCTTAAAAGTAAAACTTTTGCAATCCAGTTTTCTTCCAAACAAACAAATATTAAAATCAGCATCCTTAACTTTCCAAAATTTCTTTTACATAGGAATTCTGCAGAAACGTAATGTAAATGTTATGTACTGTGACTTGGCATTTATTGCATTTCAAATTTTATGCCTCAAATGGAAGGCTTAAATAGGAATTAAGACAAAATGATTTTTTGTTTTCCATTTAAGTAGTTGCTGGGAAAGAGGGAATAGTCTGAAAATACCATCTTGTAATCATGAATTAGAATGAGTTATGCCAAGTAGCTGTGGAGGCCATTTAGTATTTCAGAAACACAGCAGGGGAGCTTTTTTAAAAGACATAATTAAAAACAACGGATGATATAGGCTGTTATGGATCTTAGGTCCCAGGCTTCCAGAATAATTTAAGTTCCTCTAAAATACCTCTTGCTGTTGTTGCCTATTAGCATTTGTGAGATATTTCCCTTTAGTTAGTATATTCGAATGGGGAGATTTCAGTGGGTCGCTACTGTGTTGGTCACTTCCATAATATTATGGTCAAATATTGTTTGTTTGGTTTTAGATAACAGACCTTTTGAGATAACGTTTGAATAATATCAATGAGTTTTGCTGGTTTGAAAACATTACCTTAACTGGGTGAAAAAAAACATACCATACCAGTGTGGGTGAAGTTACTTCTATTGTTATAAATGACAAAGTTGTTCAACTGACCAAAGGTCACTATTTTTCTTCACTAGTTACCAAATTGTACCTGAATTGTTTACAATCAGCTCTCTACTGCTTTAGGCACAGAGCACCATGCTTTAAAACAATTCTGCATAGCTACACAGGGATGCATCTTAAATTTCGTTGTAGTATCAGCAGTTGTTATTTGGGACTGCAGTATTTGGAGGAAAATTTCATTGCCACTAACAGTGAAGATTAATGTGCATCTTTGAAAAACAGAGAACATAAAAACATGCATAACATTTTCAATACTACAACAATATTCCTGAAAAAATGTTAAATGGCATTCTGAATTGAAACCTTATTCTTTCCTTATTGCAGTGTTGATCTGTAATCATTATATACTGTCCTCTAAATTCCAATGACATATTCACCGCCGTAGACTTGGGTCAGTAATGCTGTGACACCGACCATTGGCATCTTTAAACAGGATATTGTCTAATACAGTTTATAGCTTCATTCCCTGTACCATTAAATAAATAAAGCATTCAGTGTGTGCATCAGTGCCATCAAGCATGAATACCCTGGTGGACTGGGAATTAAATGCCAAGTGAGGGTCAGAAGCAACAAAGACTGAATAACACTCAGCAAATGTATACATATTAGGTGAGGAACAGTGCCCCTGATGCAGAAGAAATTGAATAAGCACCTTGCAACATCTAGATGGAGCATAAAGGCTTCTTTTGTTTGCCTGAGCTGCCATCATTGACCCAAGTAGAATATTCCATTATTGAATGAGCTGAACAATGGTTTATTACAGGTAAAAGGAAGTCTTGGGATCCCAAATTCTTCTGTGCTATTATACAATTAGGCCTGATCATTGTACAATCTGTAGCCCCCCAGGCCACATGGACTGGTAAAATACATTTTGCAATAAGTTCTCTTAGCAGGCAAAAAATATTATCACAATTTTCCCAGATTTTCTGTCTGTTTTAAGATCCACTTATAACTTTATATTCTTGCAAGTAAGGAATAACTGTGCTAATTGTGCTAATTTCCCTGTTTCTAGTAGTTCAGTTTTGGTTCTATGACATACTCTGCTTTTTCCAAATACGAAGTGTATATGTAGGTGACAGTATTGCATTCTGGCTGACCAGCATGGAGTTACTGCTGAAGCAGCTTTTCTTCATCTCATTTGAATAGTTTTTCTGAAAATATCAATTATGTTTTATGATCTAATATAAATGTAAAACAATGTGTCTAGCAAAAGTTCCCAGAGGCTGAATATAGTTGTTTCTTTCTTGGGTTATATTTGAACAGTTCCCATAAAGAGACATATTTTTGTAAATATTTAAATTGGTTATTCTTCATGATTATAGTTTGGCTTGCTTCATATTACCCTATAGTGTACAAATATCCAAGAAATATTATTTTTGTTATTAAGATTTAACAGGACCAAATGCTTAAAAGAGTTACCTTCTTCGCTTTGCTTGCCTAAAGTATGAATAATGAGCTTTTTGCCTGATCTAATATAGGTCATTTTATTATAGCATTAAAGTATCCTGTGTAAGCAACTGAAATGAAAAGGCAAAAATTGTATTATGAAACCTTTGTTAAAACAGAAGGCCAAAAATTAAATAGGTGACTTCCTGGTAAGTTGAATCAAGGGATAATTATTGCTTTGGATGAGTAGTAACCCAGAATGCTGCAGTACTGATAAGCGTCTGTGTTCCTGTAAAAAAAATTTTTCTTCAGTCTTCATATATAAAAATTAAGTTGGTTGTAACCCTGTCAGTGAGTTGGAAGAGTAATTGCCAATAGTTAGAAGGAAAAAGTGTGGTTATGACAGAATTTTCCACTCAGTTACCTAAATGTGTTCTGAACAAAGACATTGAACAGCCCCAAAAGTCTGTGAATTGCCTGAAATGCTGGGAATTAAATAATGAAAATTAAATGAAATTTGTTTTGGAAATAAAAATGGAAAAAAAAATCAATAATGCATCAAACTGTCATAAGAGGCTATTCAGTTTCTTGCATAGTTTTAGTAATTTATCTCCCGAACTTAAACTGGTGGATGTGCTGATATATGATACTACACACTTAACCAAATTCTGTAATTTAATCCATACTGTAACTCAATAGCCTTTTGCCTAAGATGTTGTAATCTCTTTAGGATGTGCTTATCCATGAAAGTAGAGCCTACCAGCCTCTGTGAGACTATATGTGAGCGCAGAATTTAGTGCCCATTTAAGTAGTCCAATGCCCTTTTTGTTAGGTAGTTTTAACAGATCTGAGTTTGTAAGGTTTTGTTTCCTCAAAAAAAAATCCGAAAGGAAATTAAGGTAAAATAATAAAATTAAAACATCATGGTAGTTGTTTTATTCCTGCGGATGAGAGATTTTGACCAGATCGTCATTAAATAAGAACACATTTAATTGCGATGATTTTACTAGCCATGAGTTCAGTGCTAGCTTTCTCTTACTAAGATTTGTTTTTATGACTATGTGCAAATATCTCTTGTTTTCCTGAGTCTGAAAATATACATATAAACTGACAGGCATTTAGTGCCTCCACTAATTCCTACCTCTGTTTATATATTCAGAGCTATCAGAAACATAAACAGGTATAATGCTGGGTACTTTAAGGCTTTCTTGTAATCTCTTTTAATGCTCTTTATTTGTGAATGGGATAACAGAACGGAAAAGGTCGAGCTGTTGTCTTTTGATTACTCAGTGGCACAGTGTCTTCGGCCAGAGTGACAGTAGGTTTGCATCTGGTCATACGGAAAAGGTATTATTTAATGTTCATCGGTCTCATAGCAGTTTTGAAGGTTTGATTCAGGTGTGTAAACCCAGTTATTTGTGTGGTAGTAATGAGGGGTGGGTGTTGTTTAAAATTACAATAAAACAAGACTTCTATATGATTAGGACGGCTAACTGCCTAAGGGTTGCAAAGTGAACAGCTGCAGAGCAGGAAGAAAATTCAGGTCCTCCATATTCTTCCATTTTAATGATTATATTACCAGTTTCATGGAATAACTGGAATACCAGAATACAGACAATTATAACTACAATAACTGAAGTAACTGGAATACATATGCTTTCACTTTTGAAAGTAAATTCAGAGAAACTAGATAATGAGGTTTGACTATTTTGAATCCAATGAATAGTTTAAAAAAATAGCTTTAAAAAGGTAACAGTAAGAATAAGCAACAAATTATCACTTGGCTGGATGTCAATTCAGATTGCAAAATCATGTAAGATTATTTTTTACTCTGTATTTATGAAGTCCTTATCTTTATGGGAGAAGTTATGCAGATGTAACACCTTTTGTGGGAGAACAACATCAGGGTGAGCTCGTGGACATGGTCCCTCTCCAACGTCACCAGAGTCCAGTGCCTCACATGGCTGGACTCAAATATTCTTTAATGTACAATGAAACTCTGAAGAGAGACTATAGAATGGAATTTCAGGCTCAACAATTGTAGGTCAGTAATATTAAAATGTGTTCTATCTTCAGTTAGAAAGACATTGGCCTCTTAATTTTCAACTTCTTCAATCCAATCTATGTGTAAAAGAAGATGCCATTTTTTGAGCATTTTTGTGGAGCTAATAACTATAAATAAAAAACTAATTTGTGTGGATTCTCAGTAGCATACAATTTGACCCTATTAGATTCCTCATACCCCTTCATCTATCCACATCCTTTTTTACCTGAACTTATTAATTTGTAAAGTGATAATTAAGATTTTGTCAATTAATTTTTTTTAAAGTTCTAATAAGTGTATTTTACCACTTTAATGAATATGTTCAATTTGTGCCTGTATGGCACAATTTCTTCTTAGGAATCCTATAATCTCTGCTTCATTATCCAAACAAGATCTCAACTTCCTTTTTAAGTACATCCTCATGATTAATTGGGCTATTAGCTAGAAGGTACCTCATGCAACTGAAAGGGTAATGTAGCACTGATGTTTTGAGATGTGTGTGGTGTCGTCCAGAGACCAGAAGAGGCACCCCCAGGATTATGTCTATGACAGTCTTGAGATACCCTGTTCGTGCTTTAATAAGCAATTGGAATGGGTAATCTGGTAATGCATCATTGTAAGTAGTGAGTAGTAATTGCTAGAAAATAAACTGAGATCTTACAAAACAACTGCATGCACGCACTTGTGGATTTTCACTGTAGGTCTGGAGCTAGTCGTCGAGGCAATCCTGTTTGTAGAAGTCCATTTCTACTGAGAAAATAGAATAAAGTATAAAATAAAACTTGTGATGAAGCTTTCTAAAAGTAGTGTTCTCTCTTAAGATTGATAGCCTTTGTCTAAATTCACATTTCTTGTGAAAAACAATGTAGAATAACAATAATTTTCTCGTTCATATTTTCCTCTATTTTAGGAATAATTGGAATGCCCATGCATGCATTTTTTAAAACAAGCAACACTGGAGTGTATGAAAAAGTATTTATGAACCACTGATTGGTACCTTTTAAAATACTAATACTATTTGAATTACTTAGCTGTAGCTACAGACTGTACCAAAATATTTCTTATGTTAAATAACTAAGGGGGGGGGTAATTCTGATGCTCTTTTTTTCTTCGTCTTTTTTTATTTTTTAAACTTTTTTACTAGGGATGGTGGGCTCTGCCATTACACTGAAAGATACTTAATCTGGTAATTTAACGAAAAAGCTCTGAGGCTGTCTAACGCTCGTTCCCCAGGAAGTAGCCTTCTCAAATCTTGGATGAAGCAGACTATTTGGATTGTTTGTCCTGTACAGATGTTCAGGGATACGTATTACACACGCACACGTCACGGCATGTACGCTGGGTAGACTTCGAATTTCAGAACTGGTCAGAAGGAGCTGCTTTTTGTGTTCAAAGGACAGTGAGCGTTCCTCATTGCTTTAAAGCGTGCTGCTTAAATGTGCACAGCTCCTTGTGGCTTTGTCTTGTGTTCTTCTTGCCTCTGCCTTCCCTTGCTGCGTTTGTGAGGGCAGTTACCAGTGAGCTTGTCCCTCCTGTAGGTACTTACACATAAATCACCTCTTCACCCTCTGCTGGATTGAGTTGGTACCCCGTGTAATGGATATTCATAGATTCTGAGCCTTTTCTGTAAAGTTGTAATAGACATTTTGCCTCAGAGGAGCTGCAGGCTTCGCATGCTGAGCCGCTCTGCCTCCAGCCCCTGCCCGGCGACCCGCAGCAGCCCACCAGCTCTCCCGCCAGCTCTCTCGCCAGCCACGGGCTCCTGGGGACCCCCCCGGCTTTCCAGCAGAGGACAGTTCTGAAACTCTATTCTTTCTCGTTCAAAATCCCAACTCCTGGCGTGGTACGTCCAGCCTCTGATCAGAAACTTCCGTGTGGATCCAAGAAAACTTCTTGAAGAAAATTATTAAAAAAAATCAGTAAAATTTACAATAAGTAAATTGCCCCAGCGCTTGCTGCATACCTGTGCCCCTGTGTCACCCCAGTCCTGCTCTTCCCAGTGCAGCAGTAATATGGCATTTCAGCGGGCCTGGCCTGGTTTTGCAAGTGCAGAAACAGTTTACTTTACTTTGATGTTGACTGCCGTTTTATTTGTCTTGGTTTACATAGTAACTTCAACAGCTGCTGGACTACCCTATGGCATAAAACTTGAGTGTGCCCAGAGCTGCCCAAGTGTGCAACTACTCAATGTTACGTTGTGCTTCCTCACCCTCCCTCAACCTTGAAGAAAGGCAGTACAGTATTTTATAAGCTAACTGTGCTTGATCTTGCCGAACTGTAAAACAATAAAACATAAACACCGATTTTGAAATCTGAGCTGAAGAACAAGCGGTTTAAATACTGACTGATTTTGAAACCGGAGCCGAAGAACAAACAGTTTTGCCCAGGCACGCAACCTGGAGTGCCGCATTAATTTGCCCGATCTGTTCCCGACTGTTCCCTCCTGAGGTGTCGGGGGCTCTTGTCTGTGTCATGCCAGCTGGTGAGGTACACTTGTTGGGTTGAGGATGGCTCTTGGCCAACCTGCATCGCTTCCAAACATGTTGAAGTGACTAAAATTTAGATTTGAAGTATTTAGTTACTCCAAGCCAGCTCTTCAAGATTTTCTTTTTCCCATCCCCAGTGACACCCCCTTTGTTTTTCTGCACTAGAAGATGCAAAAATTGTGGGCTGCTGCTTTGGGACTTGAGCAGAAGTTTCTGATGAACACCAGATGAAGAAAAAGTCCTCCTTTGTAAATGTTTATGTTACAGTTAAGAAATAATTTCTTCTTAAGCACCTACAGTTCTAGACAGTAGAGTCTACTTACAGTTCAGGGATTTTTGCTTTTTTAGTACTTACTTGTGCTTTTGTTTTGACTCTTGGGCTCTCATTAGTTTGGCAGATGCCTTGCTCTGAAAACGTCTGATGCCTTCCTGGAAATATAATTGAGTCGTATAAAAATGACTGTACACATCATTTGAGATACTGTATTCAGTGTATTTTTAGTTTTAGCCTCTTTTGTTTGGCATATATATGTATATAGCTGATCTTGCATTTTTTCTTTTCAGTATCATTTTTTATCAGTAATTGCTAATTCTGGAAGTAGTAGTCTTTGGACATTTGCAATATTAGCATGGGAGCTCTGGAGATGAGACATTCAGTCTTGGTCTTGCTTAACGTTAGGTATGTGCTCGCACACTCTTAAGGTCACTGGTGCTCCTGGTACATTTGGTGGTACCCCCAAGTGGGATCCGAAGTTGCTGGTGCTCTGACTTGGACGTGCCCACTGCTAGCCAGTAGGAAATGTGTTTTCCTGGTACTTTTCTGAGTTAGCACTCAGGAATACTTGCAGACATCTCCTTCCACCTGAGACTTGTAAGTCAAGACTTGTTCCTGCATTTAGCATCTTTCAAAGGTGAACCAGCCAGGACCAGTTCTGTTCTTGCTGCTGGTGCCATCTCCCACCTTTACTCCTATGGAGGCGCACTCACACGAGGACCTGGAAACTTGGAAAGTGTCTTCTGTGCTTGACAGGGGTTGAACGTTTATCTCCTGTGAGGCCACCCTGAACTCCAGGCTGAAGGGGTCTGCTCTGCCCCTCCTGTCAATAATTTGCTTGCGGAAGGTACAAGAAACCCTGCAAGGTGCTGTTCTAGAACAGCCTGATGCTGATGTTAGATATGTGTCCTCTAACCTTGATGGAGTATAAATTGTCTTAAAGCACGATGGCCTGCTGCCAGTGATCTCAAAGGTGAGTAAAAGCTTCTAACTAGGTCACTCTGCTCCTGGTCATGCTCCCGATCCGATGCAGCGGTCCATCTGTGCTCAGTTCTAGGCCAAGTTGCAGCTGTAGTCATAGCCAGAATTATTTGTTCGGTCCTAAAATGTATGAATCCTCAACTGCCTTTGGGTTACAATTTTATAATAGGTCTCTGGAACAACCTGGTATTGAGAACTCACAATGGTATTAATGTGTTACCTAGGAAATGCTAATTAATCCACACATATCATTTCCACAAAAAGCAAATGCTGAGTGGTTTATTAACCTTTCGTCTGAGGGAGGTGGAGAGAAAATGTAGGCCTCACCATTAATCTACCCTCCCAGAGAGATGGGCAGAGAAGAGGTGGAATTGCAGAGTTTATTATTTCTCCCCAGTAAGAGTGCCAGTGCCATACACAGAGTTTATTATCAACTTCTGCCCACAGGGAAGTAGGAGAAAGGGGGGGGAAAAAAAAAGTCATTAGTGTCTGCTTAGCAGTAGTGATGTCAGGAGTCAGAGCTGGGTTTATTAATTCCCTGGTGCCTGGGAAGGGAGGAAGGCAGGCGAAGGGCAGGGGGAGGCCGGGGAGGAGCGGGCAGGCGCACTGCTGTGCCGCTTGCAGGTACTGTGGTTCCCTTGCAGGCGCTTCTCGGTTTGCGTTTAATAAGCCGTATGCAAGCACTACTGGTTTGCTTCTTTGCTCTCTAAGAAAAAGGAATGGTGAAATCATCGATTTGATCTGGAACAAATGTCTGTGAGGTGCTAAACTAGCTTTAGGTATGAGTGCTGTCCTCTGCATGCAGGCGTAGAAATATTTTGGGATTTATTTTTAATTTCCATTCATTTTGTTTATTCCACTTCTGTGACAAATTTGTTAAAAGTTCAAAGTTACATAGCAACAGTGAAAGTGGGAGAATATTTCTTTTCCATTTTTTCCCTTTTTCCCTCTCTCCCTCTCCTCTCCTCTCCTCTCCTCTCCTCTCCTCTCCTCTCCT
>VZSZ01008247.1:73157-115859 GCA_013398815.1 Ibidorhyncha struthersii
TAATAAAACTAAATAAATAGCTTTCTTGAGTAGTAGGTGAACAGACAGAAGAACGTGCTGTTAACATGTTATACCCCTTTGAGTAATGGATAAAAATAAATTTGTAAATGACATTTGCCCAAATGTGATGTCATTATAAAAGTTCAGGAATTATATAGTGAGTATGCAGAGTGTCCCATCGAAACTTGGATCCTGAACTGAATCCTTTGTATTCTTGAAGTACTGAAAGAAACAAAGATCATTGGAATGGCATACAGCAAAGGATTAAAATCACTAGGGTTTATCAGTCTTATTACTTTTAACATATTTTGCTAACATTAAATTTATAAAAATATATTAAAGAAACTGGTTTTGGTGGTTGTTGCTTGGAATACGATTAGGAATTAAAAGATTTATCCATTGGTAAAGTAGCAAGAAGTTGCTGTGTTTCAAACAAGAGAATCAGTTGCAATTCTTCCTTTAGAAACCTTTCTGGTAGTCTTTCTCTTTCTGTAGTTCCTAAAGGGAGATTTCATTTTTTTCCCCTTCCCACAATCCTTCCCTGTCTCTCTGGATTTTCTTTTGCTTAAAGTCAGCTGGGAACATAATGTACTTGCCCGTTGTTCCTCCTATTTCCTTACTTTGAAGATACTTCCTCTAAAGCCCGCTTCAGGATTTCTTGAAGGATGAGATAGAGACACTAATATAGCTTTTCCCCCTTTTTGGCCTTCCTGGTGTTGAAGTACTGGGAGTTGCTTATGCTCAAAGTTTGTTGTGTGTCCAGTGGTGATGTGCGATCACTCCAAAAACAGAAGGAAAAAACAAGTATGGGTATGTTTATAAAAAGTAATTATCATCGCAGAGGAAAAAGACAATGATGTAGTAAGCTATCTGAATGACTTGGCACAGAGTCAGATTTTAATCTACTTTTAATCTGTGCTTTTGAAAGCATTTATTTTGTCTTGTACTTACTTCCCTTTCCCTGTTCACCTCTTTCATAAGCATCTTGCATGTCCACCGGTAAAATGAATGGCACATTCCTGCTTCCAGGAGGACGTGCTCAGGGGACCAGGAGCACAGGGGAACCAGAAATTCCTGGGACTTGTGACAGCTAACCAAGCTCAAGATGTTAGCAACGGTAAATGAGGAACGTCTTTCTAGTAAACACAGCTGCTGAGACCTTCCAGTGCCACGATCAAGCCCGTCGGTCCCATTTCTAATCTAGGAGTTGATGGCAGCGTACTGGAGCTCACAAGTTAATTACTGTCTGCAGAGAGGAGGCGGATGGCGCTGAAGGCGGCGGCGGTGTGGCCTGCTCCGGCGAGCGCGCCGCCAGTCGCTGGGCTGCCTGAGAGGAATAGAAAAGCTACTTTCTCAGTCTCTGACCAGAATGCATGATAAGCCTTGATGTCAAAAAGGGCAAGATTGGGCTCACAGCAATTATGGCAGAGGCATACTGGTTTCCTTGACAACCAGATTGAGGATTCTTTGTGATTTATTATTTACCACTTCAAACTCTCATTCTCTGATTTAATTAGAGAGAGGGATTTCCATAAGTCCCCTCCCTTCCAAATTTGAATACCCCCGCACTATTGTTGTGACCAGCTACACCTTCCCCAAATTGATGCTGCTCTAAACCAGCTACAAATTAGGCTCAGCGTTCAGCATTTGGAATTTTAGGCAAGTTGCTCAGGCAGCAGTTAAGTGAAATTCAGTGGATATTACGTTGGGCAATGACTTGTTAATCTGCACTTACTAGCAGGGATAATAGACAACTGTACTCACCACCTCCCCTTCCACCCTCCCTAACCGCCCAACCCCCTTCAGTTTTTCGAAGGGCAAGGGACTGCAACAAGTGACATTTCACAATTGTCCTTAGAGCTATGGGCAAGATAAAGTAGTATCTGCAAGTGCCAGTTTCCCTTGTTTGGGCAATTCACATTATTTTCTTCTTGAAGGCTTTATTAGCAATACATCAGCCACTGTTGTGAAAACAAAGAGTGTATTTTGATACTTGGAAGGTTTTTTTACTACTACCAGTTGTAGTAGCTATTTGAAAGAGAAATCCTCTCCTAAAATGTGGCTAAAGATGGGAAGTACAGTTAGTCTGCTCAAACTTCACATGTATTTCAAATACGTATTTCCCACATTTATTGAATCATGATCCACAGGGCCTGTTCTAAATTTAGTAATTCAGAATAGAATTTTGAACACAATAATATATATAATAGAGATTTTTATTCAAATGTCATTGGCAAATCTGTGTCATTATATATCAAGACTGAAATTGGGTCCTCCAAAGGGCATTTTTTCTTAAAGTACTTTCCTGGGTTGCATATTTTTTATTTTGTATTCAGCATGAGGTGTCTGCTGCATTTAATAAAATAAAATGAAGGTCACAGAAGATCACTAGTTTTCCTATAACGTCTCCCAGTAGATGACTGGAAAAAAGGTAGTGGTTGAAATGGGTTGAGCATCCTCCATGCAGGCTGTATAGAAAATTTGTGTCATTTTTTAATTATAGGGAGGAATTTTAGTTTTAATTGTGTTTATTTTGCTATATATAATCTTTCAGCTGTACCACCCCAGTTTTAATTTCAAAAGTTGATACATGTTTTGTCATCTTTACCGCAGGGAGTTCCTGAAGTGAGTCAATAGGTGTTGCTCTTCCCTTGGTGGGCTGAACGTGAAGCTCTTCGAGGCAATAAAAAGACTTACAGTGACCTAGACACTCTTGTGTCAAGTCCTAGCTCACTAATGCACCAGTGCCCCATTAGGTGGTTGAGAGAAACTGACTGCTGAAGATGCTTCTTTAAAATGGGGTAGAATAATGAAGCTCATTAATGCATTTTTCATTAGAACAAGAATATTGAGTGTCCAGGTTAAATTCTAAGGAACCTGTCTTAGACTCATTGAGGTTAATGACAAAGCTCCCAATGACATTAGTGATGCAGGATGAGAACTTAATTGGGGTAATTAAGATTCTGCTTACCTAAAATTCCCTATTATTTTCAAGTAGATAAAATATTACAAAATTACTACTATGAAGAGTTGTATAATATTGGATCTCAACACATCGTTCAGAGATGACAGCATTTCAGTGGGAGATAATACTATTTCTGTATTTTGCATTTGATTCGTAAAGTACCATTGTAATCTTCTAGAGGCTTGTGTATGTGAAAACTGTCGTGAAAAATAGGGTTCTTTTTGGTTTTGGAGTTCAAATATTGTCTTTACGGTGTATTTAAAGATAGCATGGGCCATACATTGCTGAAACCAGTTAAGGATCTGGACTTCAAATTCATCAGTGGCAGAGATGCAAAAGGCACTGCAGTACCACCGTGGGATTGAATAAGTCACAGAGAATAGTTTCATTAAATACAGCTTGTTTTGTGGTAGTGAAGACTTAGTAAAATCATTATTTGTACCAAAAGAAATGCGGCTTCCTTACGAAGCAGAATAGATAGGATACCCAGCTTTAGTGCCTTCCAGGGAGTTTAAAGCCTCTGTTATAAATGATTATGTCAGGATGCCTAATTTAAATAGTTACCCTAACACCTGCTCATTCCTCCCTCCTTTGGACACCCCTAACCTTCTCCTTCCCTCCCTGGCATCCCCGGAAGATTAACAACTCCCTCCTCAATTACGCTGCCATAACGGCTGCTTTGATCACGCCCTGAGCTCGCTCTGGAAATTATCTTGATTAATAAAACTCACCACTGCAGAAGAAACAACAATGTAAACGGATTGACGAGCGGAGGGACTGGGTGGGTGCGAGCAGAGGCTGGCAGTCAGCTGGGCAAGGCTGGCAGCAAATGCTCTGGGACAGCGAGGAGGTGGCGGCCCTGTGGGACCCGCAGCTCCTGGGCTGCCCCGGTGCTCCCTCCCGACCCGGCCGTCAGATCAGGAGCCATCCCCTCTGACTTGCAGAAGCTGTCCGCCTGTTTGTACACCTAAATAATGTATCAGGAGAACACGGTGCTTTCGGTAGGAAAGTGTCATTTTAGGTGGTGTGGAAAAAAGTGGAGCAATCAGATCTTTTATACTTCACAGCTGGATCCTCCTGAAATACTTGCTTTAGATACACAGGGAAAGATTTTTTTAAAAGAAAACTGTGACCTGGTACGGTGAAGCACTATGTAAAATGCATTAATTAGTGAGGAAATTACTTTACCTTCCAGATCTGTAGTACCAGTGCAGTACTTCTGCCTTGCTGGATATTGAGCTTATACTTGAGCACCTAATGATGATTTTTTCCCCGGTCTGGTGCAGAGCTTTCCTAGTCCTTTCCTTTATTATTGATTATATTAAGATCAATGAACGACTTTGGAAGCACAGTCTTTCAGCTATTAGATATGTGCTTCTAAATAGAAGTAATTATCAAATGCAAAGTTTTCCTTTCCATGTTGTCTTACAGCGTGTATTCATCCCTTTTGTTACTTTCTAATGTAAATAGCATTAATTATGGAACTCTTATCACATAATTATGGAAAATTGTTTACTTTCTGTCTTCGTACTCAGAGAGATATTTCAGGGATCCTGAATTTTCATTTATTTCATTTGAGCACTCATTAGCTGGTTCTCTAAAAGCTGAGAGCATTCTTGCATCCACATTGTGACAGTTGAGGGGGGCTGGGGGGCACAAATTCCAGGATTAAAAACCAGAATCCAAATGCAGAAGCCCCGAATTTGAGTGCAGGTGGAATTTGGCTATTCTGTCAGTTTGTCTGCCTTGTCTTTCGTGTTTGCAATAAGGCATATGGTTATGCAGTTCCTTCATAAGTGATCAATGGCAGTTTGAGAGTTGCGTATTTCCTTTACTTACTCTGGAAGTGGTACCTATGTTGCCATTCTTATTCCCTGCTGCTGAGGGAGCATGGTAGAACAGTATATATTCCTTAGGACTTTTAAAATTCCCTGTTTATTTATAAACAATTGAATAGTTTTCCTTTCTTCATGCAATTTCTCATCAGAGGATGCTCTCAAGTATCTATGTAGGATTATTCCATGATTCCCAGAATGTGCCAGAACCTTAGGTTTGTCATAAAAACTATGTATGGTATATCCGTCTCCTCTCTATAATAGTCTTCTAGAAATCCACAAATATTTCATAGACGGTAGGGCCAGGAAGAAAGCCTTTCACTCTGACAGGCATTTTCCGAGATTGCTTGCTGCTCTTGTCTCATATCTATTTGTGGGAATATTTGAAGTGACAGCACATTTACCTTAAAGTACATTCATCACATTGCTCTTCTCCTTGTTTTCAAAAGGTATGACTGTGTATTTTGGTTTAGCAGTTTCATCTGTGGGATCTTGAGCCTTTACGTTTCTTCTTTCTACTCTTGAGTCCTCAGAAGTGTTTCGGGAGCTATACTGAACGAGAAGGGGGATTGCTGTGCTATTTGCATGCTTATAAGCACTCTTCAAGTGGCTTGCCATCATTAAAATTAACCACATAACTTTTCCACTGTAAATTATACTGTGACAATTGACTCCACCCAATCATTTTATTGAAACAAGAGCGTATATGAACTCTTACATTGTTGCTTGATTCCATTTCTAATGTGTATACATTTCTGTTTGTAAACAAAAAAAATGTCCCCTTTGTAATTTTACAACTGTGATCTCAAATATTACCATGTGGTAGCAATTGTACAATATTTTTAATTAAATCTGTGATAATTTTTTAGCACTAGGCCCGTATTTGCTATTTTAAACTCTGGCACTTGTAGAATAACATTTTCTTTAAAATGAACCAGAATTACCAGTCTCCAATTTCTACATTTTAGTGAGATTAAATGTTTTGCTTTCTTAAACCAGTTAGAGTATAAGCCGTTTAATAAGGCGATGTACACAGCACACCAAGGGTTATTATTGGCAGCCAACATGTCATCTGCTGGAGTGATTTGGCTTTCACCAATGCACATATTCCCAAGGAAATGGTGCATCTTTGTCTGGTTTCTATCAACCTCTGAGGTGACAAGGCTTTGGGTTTCTTAAAGATGGGAACAAAAGCATATTTCTTTTGTCAGCTCTTCACTCTGAATACTGCTGATGGAAATCATACTTCTTTCCTCTTCCGCTGCCCCTCCTCAATGCATGGTTTCCAGTCAAAAATGATTGAGATAACTGGAAATATAAATTGTTGTCAAAATACATTTTTATAAAAAATAAAAGAATATTTATTTTTATTCTGCTACCAGCATCCTGTGCAGAGGAAATAATTCAACGGGAAATCCTGTTGACACAACATTTCTGACACATCAGCCTTTGTACGACTTACCTCCTTGTTTCGGAGGTTGTTTCTGATTCAGAAGCTTCTCCTTCCTGACAGGTGGTGTGCTCAGAGAGTTCACAGTTGGTAAACTGGAGATAACCTCCAGGAGGGGGATTTACAGAGACCATGGGACTCATTTGCCTTGAGAAATTTTGAAGATGCAATGTATTTAATGGCAAGAAAGAAAAGGGTAGAGTGCTTTCCGCAAGCTGGCAGAGGATCAAGTGTGTATGATGTGAAGGAAAAAAGGAAGGAGATTCTTGCAGCCTGAGAACAGACATCTGGCTGGCAAAAGAAAAGAAATATCATCGACAGATGAATACTGTTTCGAACTGGGATAATTTTAGATCAAGAGGGCAAAGTTTTGCTGTCATGCGTACAGCTCCTACTGAAAAGGATGGGAAAGGTGCACGCATATGAGAATAAAATTTGGTTCTAAGTGAGAACTGAACAACACGCATATTTTTACACTAGATATTTAGACTTTCATGTTTAGATCACATGGTTTCCATCTGCCATATGTAGACATTGCTAAAATGCTGCCAGGAACCAGGCTCTGGTTTGGTGACTTTCATTAAAGGAATTAGTGGTTTCTATCCAGTTTCAGTGTGGCTGGATTCAAAGTGCAGAAGCCCATTTTCACAGTTTAGCATTAATTAGCACTCTTGTGGCAGCCTCAGCAGGGAGGTGAAGGATTAAATGGGCATGAAGACCAAACTATCTCTTTTCCCATAATGGTGATTCCTTCAAAATAGGGTTGAGATGTGATGGCCTAATGTGGGGATGCATGCACGGCTGCTGTCTGGGCTGCTCTTGTTCCGGATGATTGAAGGACTTCGGTCCGCAGGTCTGTCGATGTAGCACTCTCTTCCCTCCTGCTATTTAAAAAACACCAAACAAAACACAAATCCCAACAATCCAAAAAACCCCTTAACTCTGCTACCTTGGAGAGACATATTCTCGCCCTTCTGAATGAGAGGTGAGAGCTGTTTAGGAGAATTTAAATGAGATCCTTGCCAGCTGTACACAGGAAGGATCGACGCTACTACTTAAAAAGGCTGAGATGCTGCTGCTGCTCACTTTAGGTTTTGCTGAATCATTCAACAAGGTGCAGAAAGCAGGTAAGCCCTGACTCTTTTTTTGCTGAAGAGAGCCTCTCAGGGATGTTTTTGAGAATTGCATGGAGACTGGAAAACGTAAAAGGAAAATTGTAATAAGTTTCAGTGAACCTGGAAGGCAGGACCCGTCCTGGTGTGAGTCAGAGGGTGTAACTCAGGCTTCTGTCCTGAATTTCATTAATCAGTCATACTGTGCTTTATGTTTATGTACACTGAATATTAAGTATATAATTACAGAAAATTACTTACTGTTGTAATTCTGCTGCTCACACTGAATCTTGAAAAACAGTACAATTTGACAAAGATTTTTGAAATTCTAAAATTTTTTAAGACTAAATCGTGATCTAATAAAATCTAAAAGTTACTGATAAAAAGCCATCATCAGTTGCTTAATATTTCTAAAAGCTTTTTTTTTTAATAGCAATTCATATTTCTATTTTGTAAGAGACAGGCTTCCAGATTTTAGTCTGAGAACCTGAAGTCTAGAAACCAGTGTTAAAAAACACCCCTCACAGCTAACTTACTCAATGAAATACTTGCTGTGCCTCAGTGTTACTTACATGCACGTTTAAATGGCCAAGTCTGTTCTTAACGACGTCGGGCCTCTTTGTTAAAATTCAAATAATGAACATACTTTCACGTACCTTGTTTTTAGTTAATCCCATTGTGTGAACGAGTTAAAAAAAAGAGAAAGATGTCTCTTATTAGAAAACAGATTTCCTTCACTAAATAATTCTTTTTCTCTAGATGTCCCCTGCTTCCAGCATTTTAAATGAAAATAACGACTATATACTTAAAATGGCAGAGAATACAGCTGTAGGAGAATATTTTTGAAATTATCGCTTCCTGCCTAATTTTACCCTGACTGAACAGTGGGGTTTTGTCTGCCGGGCTGCAGGGTGGGCTGGCTGTGTGCTGGCTGCTGGGTTTCCCTGAAAGAAGAGCTGAGTGCCGTGAACTCCAGACCTCTGTGCAGTATCAGAAGCTCTTACTGTGCCAATGTAATCTTTTAATAGACAAGCTTGCCAGAATGACTTTTTGCCTTCAAAGATAGAATTTAGAAAGCACAGTTGTCATTTAAATTGCCTCTATCTCTGTAGTAGTTGGTAGTGATCTGTTGACCAGGATTGGATAATTTAAAATCTGTTTAACAAAATAACATGCTTGTCTGTGTGAAATATACACGGTGCTGAGAGACGAGGAGAAAAGTCTCCCTTGACAGAGTTCGTGAGATTCTTTAGAAACTGCAGGATGCTGAGGCTTTTCTGTGGAATTATAAAAGCTTTGCGGAGCCCATGTTGAGCATTTGCATGATTTTCAGATGGCGAAGTATGTTCAGCTGTTCTGTGCTCCCTCCGTGCGTGCACGTACACACTTCGCTGGGAGAGGGAGAGGATTCTCAGCACAGTTTTTGTCGGGCTTTGCATTTGTTGAACATATATTATTGAAATGCTGCCCAAGATGCATCACTTCATCTTGTGTAGAACTTGAATCATCATGTTGCATGATTTGGTAAAATAAAAGAGATTGTGAAAGAGACAACTGTAAACATTCTGTTTGAAAAGATGTGCTCTTTTCAAAAGACCTTTCTGTTAGAGCCAAATAACACAAGAAGCAATATTTCCTCGCTTGAAGAGACATATATATTTATTTCTGCAAAGATTTGTTTTGGATTCTCAGTTCTTCCAGTATCTGCATTCTTTGAAATAATTTTATATTTCCGTGTTGACTTTCTCTGTGCTTTAAGTTTTAATCAAAGGTTCCTTGCTTCTGATGTCGAGGAGTACTGATGTTAGCCTGTTTACATTCTGCTATTTTTCCTCTGTATGGGGTGAACATTCAAATGTGGTGGTGCCTTTTTCCTTTTATCTACCAAACTTAGCACACACTCTTATTATTGACAGCTCAAAAAGATGGTAAGCTAGTGGGCAGGATGCTGTGAATTATTAACTTTCTTTGCACTTTGACAAATTTAGGTTATCTTTCTAAAGACAAATCATTTCTCACGAAGGAACCAAGACCGTAAATAAGGCATTGCAAACTTATATAAAACAATTTTTCACCAAATGTGAATTTAACGTATTTCTGAAACACGATTTCTTTCATAGGCCTTGTATTTTTTCATTTCATAGACTAAAGTATAAGAGGAAAAATTTTTTTTGTGATGTTTTATTTAGATTTTTTTCTCAGTGTGTTTTCTACGTGGACTGATCAAGAAAGCATTAAAGAATGTATATTACCACTGAAAATCCCCTCTGCCTTTTTTTCTTAGAAATGCGATTTCGCAAAAGCAGTTTATTTTGTTCTTTCAGTGAAGAGCCTGCACTCAACTAATTTATAAGCAGATAAAACGTGCAGGAAACATATGTTTGCCAGGAAGCTTTTCTGTAATCAAAATGGTCAGCAGGACAGAAACCACGCTCTTTTCCTCATTAGGTATTAATCTGCTTCCATTAAAAAAAAAACAACAAACGAACAAAAAACACAGCACTGATTAATATATACAAACGCAAATGAATCAGAGACAGCATATGCTGCATTTGGTAATAGACGCTTACTTGAATTAATGTTTAGGTTGTGCTGGAAGTCCCAGCCCTGGCACCAACAAGGTCTTTGCAGTCGGGAAGCACTTTGGGTTCTTGGGCGGCAGACAGCAGGAGCAGTGTCATCCGTAGCACAGTTTGCCTTGAAGCAGTTAGCAGGAAGGCTGAGGAATGTTGATTTCAACTGCAGGAGGACAGCCAAACAAAATAGGTTTGTGCAAGGTACAGTAAGGCAAGCAGCAGATTGAACATAGGTTGGTTAGAAACTACAGCATTGAAAATATTCATGAGGAGTTGCATTGGAGATACTAAGTTACTAGTGACAACAGTAATTATTGACAGGGCCACATACTTAGGTCTTAAAAGCTCTGGAATGATGCAGAACCGGGCAGTAGCATTCAGATGCCGGTTGCTCAGACTTCCATCCTGTGGCAGTGCATCTGTTTATCGGGAATTATCTCCTGAATGTAAATGAATTTCAGTCCTAAGTCATTGCACCTGTTGCCAAGAGGTATTTATTCCAATCACTTGCCTAAAGCGCAGGGAGTTATTGCTTGACATTTTATAGCTCCAAAAAAAGCTGTCGTTTCAAAATCATTTGTTCAGAGAGGAGAAAATGGAGCAAAACAGTTCATTTTACCCTAAGCACTGCTATTTGGCAGTATTCACATTTGCACGGCACAAAGCTGCAATATTGATTTTTTGCTCACAGGGCCTCCCACTAGTTCTTTCTTCGATTGTCAGGGTTGCAAGATGGATTGAATTACACTTTGCTTGTTGATATGCTTATTTTTTCTTTGTTGATCGGAAAAGATTACAAATAAAGCTTCGGAATAAAGATCACAGCAGCTTTGTTAGTGGACTTTAAATTTATTTATTTTATTTAGTTAAAATTCTCTCTGCGCCATGGAGATTCCTTAGAGCAGTCTACCCACCTAACGCACGCTGCATTGTTTTGCTTTATTGCTTGCTGCTTTTGCAATGTAACACCTACATTACAGTCTCAGGTGTGTCCTCTGTTGCCTGTGAAGTGATCTAACATTGCTCTAGTACTTTTAATGTTTGTCCTAATACAGAACTTCTCACGGATGCCTGCAGGGGGAAAAATTGCAGGATAAAACGCATTCGTAGTACTTCTAGCAGTTGCCGTAGATGATGAAAAAAGACTTGCAGGCAGCTGATCTCTGTAACAAACTGCGGAGGTCTTGTATTTGGATTCAAGGTATTTCCTAGCAGAAGTGGAGGCTGTGCTGCGGGATCTGCAGGAAGGGTTCAGCATGTGTCACAGGTAGCTCGGTGTGTGTTTCTCAGCCCTGGCCCCGTAGCGGTCCGTACGTCTGACCCACTGCTGCATGCGCAGCCCCCGACGTCTCCGCGGCTGTACCCAACGCGTCCCTGGCCCTCCCCGCTCTACCCTTTGGACAGTCGGAGCCAATGTTCCCTTCCTTGCTGATCGAAACCCAAAAGTGTGGCTGTGCATCCATGTGACAGCACGTGTGGGGGTCCCATGGGAGGCAGGGAGGGAGGGAGGGGGCAGCCGGCCTCCCTCCGCCAGGCCCCGGCGGTGCTGCCTGCCGGGGGAAGCCGTGCCCAGTGTGGGAGGTACAGGCACCACTGCCGCCAGCCGGAGGGATGAGCTTTATGTGGACGGCATTAAATTTGACAGGAGCGGTAGGATGTAGTCACTAGCAGTATTATATTTGGTCCCACCGCGGCTGTCGTGACGGTAATTAATCAAAGGAGCTGCTGTATGCATGTGTGGTGGGGGCTTTGTGCGTACCCCTCTCTGTGCCCATTTCACGCCCTCACTGAGCCGTGAGCAGCTTCTGTCTTCGTTGTATTAATTTGCTGCATGGGAGGAACACGTAGGGCGTTAATGTGATGGATTCGTGTTTTAGCTTTTTCCAGCTTTCAGCTCACGATACTTCAGCAAGCCGCTAATAATAGTGTTTGCTATTGCGCACGGGGTGTGCAGCCAAACCGACGGCCAGGAGTGGATTTGAGATGGAGCTGTGGTGCTTTCCACAGCAATATGGCTTCTTCTCTCATTAACCAATACTGAAACATACTGGCAGAGTAACGGTACCGGCTTCGTGTAGGATATGGTTCCATAAGATGTAGAAGTAAAAGCAGACCCGGTTGCTGCGCTGTGGCCTTCCCCTTCCACCGGGGTGAATTCCCGCCCAGCCAAAGAGCTGGTCCTCTGGGACCTCCTCCGTTCTTCTGCAGTTGAGGGAGGTTAGAGGTTAGCGGCAGAGCAGCCCCTTGCATTAGTTTTCTGCACAAGCTGGACAAAAGCTGGTGCTGGTGCAAAGGGGAAGGCAGGGCCTGCAGGTAGAGGAGGGGCGGCCGGGAAGATGGGCTCCAGCTGCCAGGGACCCACATCCTGATGCTGGCGGGATCATTATCAACAGCTCTTTTTTGCAGTCCTAACAGATAATCATCTTCATACAGTAGGAGTTTTAATCCACGGATCATTAATTCAGTAGAAAAAGTGACAGCCTCTGGTTCGTGTGAAAATTTACTATCAAGGGGTTATCTCCAGTTGTTCTTGATCTTTTTAGATCCTCGCTTCCTTGCCTCTTCTAACGCGTCTTCTTTTTAAATAAAAGTTTATTTTCTTTGCCTTCAAAACACCGTAGAGCTCCAACTTTCCATACTTACTAGCTGTTTCTCTTTGCTGTCACAACTTGTCTCCAGCAGCCTGCACTAAAATATTAATGGCCTTGTGCTACTGTATTAGGATTACTTTTTTTAAAAATAGGAAATATCTGTGATTCTGCTGAAAATTTAGAAAGGATTTACTATTTTGAAGAAGTAGGCATTTAACACTATGATATTACCCAACTTGTCTTCCAAAAGACAGTAATGCACTCACTTTGTAAGAAACAGAAATATTCTGTTTAATAATAACACACCAGCAGCTGTGTACAAGAAAGTGTTGTATAAAGCTATGGTTGTTTTTTGACACAGTGTATTTTTTGCATAAGGAAATATCTGTAAAAGACAAAACATCTGGATGAATATCTGGAACATTTTTTTTTTGTTTCTAAAGCATCTGATACTGCTTCATTTCTCTTAGAGCAGTTACCTATTTTTAGGAATTATCTCAAGCAGAAGAATATGTTAAAAATTAGAATTGTCTGAAATACATAGATAATTTTTGGAAGGGATGGGGAGATTTTATACAGTACACATCTGCAGTTTGCTGTATTCATCATTTATATATTTGTTCAAAATCTTATCTGTCTGTGGTTTAATTTGTGTAAAAGGCGCAGTAAGGAGTACTGAAGTTCAGCTAGGTGAAGTATTGGCATGTATATTAGATCTGGTGCCACAGACATGTCCATACTGGGGACATAAAATATCTAAGCAAAAGAAACCAACTCTTCCCAAAGAAAGGAAGATATGAATTAAGAAAGACTAATGAAGTTGGAACTATGGCTTTGTTTTTGTTGTTTTTTTTTGTTTTGTTTTGTCTTGTTGGGTTTTTTGGGTTTTTTTTTTTGTTTGTTTTTTTGTTCTTTTTTTTTATAATCACTTCTGCATTTGCAAATCCTCCCTGCTCTGCAGCTTCACACTTTCAGACATGGCCTGTCTGACTGTGCCCAAACAGGGGACAGAGAAGCAGAGAGAAAAGAGGTGTGGGACCAGGAACATGCATTGCTGCCGTGCCGACAGGTGCCACTGTCTGCCTTGGCAAGGGGTAGAAGTAGGGAAGAGGAATTTCCTCCTTTCCCAGATTAAGGTCACAGCAGCAGTGGTGTAGCAATGTGACAGTTTCATGAAAGGTGCTTTACTTAACGTGGTACCAGGTCAAACTGTTTAAAGGTGCACTTCCTTTAGCACACCGATGAGAGTTAGTGTCTATGTGACACAAAAAGAGTAGTCCAATGCAATATATCCTTTAGGCTCAATGCCTTTTTTTTTCTTCTTTTTAGGTTTCAGCCGAGCAGCATTACCTTTTGGTTTGGTTAGGAGGGAGCTCTCCTGCGAAGGCTACTCCATTGACCTCCGGTGTCCAGGAAGTGATGTTATTATGATAGAAAGTGCTAACTATGGACGGACAGATGACAAGATTTGTGATGCTGACCCTTTCCAGATGGAGAACACAGAATGCTTCCTTCCAGACGCCTACAAAATTATGACACAGAGGTAAAAATATGTATATATAATTTTGAGGACTAAAGAGGAAAAATGCCTGAATTAGTACAGTGAGAGCTATATACTGTAGGAAATGCCGAGTTGTAGTTGCCAGTTCGCTATTGAGTTAGTATTATTTCTTTCTAGTAATATTAGAAGGAAAAAACCCCTACCAGTTGCAATTAGAGATTTGGGGTTTTTTTTTAAATTCCATGAGCAAGAGTTAAAAAGCAGGAAGATAACTGCAAGGAGAATGGAAAAATTCACTTATTTGTAATAATGTCTCCTTGTCTTTTAGGTGGTCAAACAGCACTCAAAGTGTGTCCAAATGGCTGCTGCATTTTTTTAGTAACTTCTACGTTCCCTGGCAAAGTTACGCATTTCCTGTGAATGCAGTGTATCATTGCCGTAGTTCTCACATGTGAAATGCATCCAGTGGAAATGCCATAATGATTAAATGCCAGGATGATTATATTTCATTATACACATGTGTACAGAAACATATATGCATATAAACACAAGCTATATTATGTCTTAGTGACACTGATTGTCATTCGGAGAAGACACTCAGAAGAGCCAACAAAAGTGTTTTTAGTACAAAAGGTGCATCAGAACTAAGATTCACAGAAGTTCCTGTGCTACAGGTTGCATACGGGCAGCAGTCACCTAGTACTGACCATGGTGGAAATGTCAGCACAAATCAGTCCCTGGCATTGTTCCTGCCTTAAACTACAAGCCTGAATAAGTTCGGGATTGGTGGGAAGTTTTCCTCCCAGTACATTTTTCCTAGGGTGAGGAATATGAACAAAAAGGGGACCGGAATAACCTGGGAGATTTCTGATGCACGTACACAGATGTGTCAAATGAAACATGCGAGTTGTCCAACATGCTGTGCTCCATTTACTGTGTCCTGTTTGAACATGGTAGCACTCAGTAACATGTAGTCATGTCTTAAAAATAATCTTCCATTTTGATTTCCCAATTCACTCAAGTTGTCATGAATGTGACTCTTAAAATTTTTTATCATTTTCATGTGAACACACGGATATTCCTTACTTCTGTAGTGGAATATAGGGGCTAGGTCTCAGGCTTCAATTTTGAATGCTGGAGGTAAATTAAGGATATCAGGCCTTCTATTCTTATTCTGTGTTCAACCTGTGACTTGTTCTATAACCAGTAAGGGAAAGGCTCCATTGCTACGCTAGTAAAAAGGTAATACAACTTCTTTAAATCATGTTTGAATTATCTTTTTGTGGTTCTAGTTCGTTGTTGTTAATTAGATCAAGCCAGATTTCCAGTGAGACTGCAGCAGCAGTGTCATCATCCTCTAATCTGTCAACTCCCTTTGAAACCACCTTCAATTGCTTTTGTAAATGTAGTGCCTCTCTGTAGACTTCCTTGTTGTGTAAAATGCATGTTGTGTTTTGATCAAAGTCCTCCTTATGTTCACTGCAAATATACAGATTAAGGTAGTCAGAGACAAATATAGAGGCACAATCTTGCTTAAAGTGACATCAAACTGTTACTGGAAAGCTGAAATTTCAGTCCTCCCCTTTCAATTAATCAACTGTAAGTTTATGATAGCAGAGACTATTTTTGAATTTCCCCAATCTTCCACTCTTACTCTTTTTTCAGCAGATTAAAATGAAGTTGTGATCACATGCATGACATTGGTTCAGAATATCTGTGCTCAGAGAGAGTTTTTCTTTTTTGTTCTGTTCTTTTTGTCTGAACAAATGGCAAAGATCATTTGACAATTTACTTTCTATTTTTGCCTGGCATTTATAGTAATTTGGAAGTTTGCTTTCATAGTTTTCTTTCTCAGATCCTGTCATGAAGTAGAAAAGCTGTCTCTTTTGCCTTGTTTAATTTTTTCTCAAAATTGCTTAATTTGCGCTATATTGCAAGCATAGAAGAACGTTGCAAATTTTGTATGAAATATTAGAAGTTCTTTTATTTTTAACTGCATGGGTGATCATAATTTTTTGTTGTCGTAAGGCAAACTGTTGTTTGGTACTCGGCGCATGTCCTTGATCCAATATCTAAAAGCATCACATCAGCTGTATTTTGATGCTAGCGATTGCATAGAAAAAATCTCACCTGAAGGACTATCAGATTCATTGGTTTTCTTTTTTTTTTTTTTAACTGACTAGAAAAAAACAATCTGTTAGAACATTTGACCACAGGGAAAACTTTTTTTCAATACCTATAGAAATAAGCAGCAATAGTTTCTAGATTGCTACTTAAAATCTTAGTGTTTACTTGTAAGGACTAATGACGTGTTTATCACTTCAGCCAGCAGTGTTTTTACCACTGCGTTTGACCACTCAATTCAGTTTAGACCTGCAGTTAAATGTAGTTCCACGGCAATTATTAAATACTCGTCATTCAGTTGCAACATTACTCCCCAGCTTTTGCACAGCAACTACATTTACTGCAGTGACAACGTGAAAACACTAGCTTAATGAGATCAGTACTGTGAAATCTGAAGATTGAAAAATAAGATGAGGTTTCCAGTTTAACACACAGCCGTGTAATCACATGCCCTGCTCCCCTTCCAGAGAATTTGAGATACTAGCACACAAACTTTGCCGGTGTCCACTGATGCATCAGCTCCTCTTTCTCAGAATAAGCTGCTACTTAATCTTTTCTCCCTCCCTTCTCTTCCTTTTCTGCAGTTCTCAAAAGATTTTTAACTTAATTCTTTCCTAGGAAGCCTGACTAGAACACTAATGACTTCATTGCTTTGCTTTTACCTTTGTAAAGTAGTTATTAAATTTTTAGTCCCTGATTGAAATTACGTCCCAATTATTCTAGAATAAAGTCTTTCAGATGTATTTAGATTCCATGTAAACTTCAGACTGGCACGATTAAAATTAAAGCTTTGAAGAAAGAGACTAGACTTTTAGAAAATCCCTCTCCCCTTTCACACTTCTCTGATAATTAACCCCGCCGTTTGCATACAGTCAAGTTTGAAAGATCCTACCACACACTAAAGTTGAGTGTAGAAATAAGCTCATTTCTAGAATATCTGTTGAGGGAGTAGTGTGAGTGGCAGAGGACCCACATTCCAGGCAGCTAGATCTTAAAATAGTCAAACTCCTTGGTGCTCCGCTGTCCTTTACCAGGCACAAATGTCCTCTGTTTCCTCTTTGTTTAAAAAGAAATTAAATGAACAAGGAAGCAGAAGATGCAAAGCAGCCTGAGGAGATTGCTCTAGTTGCTCACTCATAAAGTGTGTTTGTGTGGCTGTAGCCAGAAACTGTGACGAGACTTTGAAGTTGATAAGGCTAACTAGTACTGCTCTCTATAGGCACAGCAGAGATTGGAAAATTAACATGATAAAATTTATTTATGACTTAGTCTTAAGTCCACTTCCGTTGTAAGTGGATTGCAGGTGGATTGTGAGTTACATTCAAACTGCCTGTGTGTTTATGGGGACTTTCTGCCTCCAGTGTCAACTTCAAAGCCCCGCTCTGCAGACTGCGGCTGCAGGTGGATGGACCATAGGTTTTTCTTAGGACAGGCACTAAGGGTTACATAGATACCACATAGTGTTTGGATTCTTGTTCTGTTAGCTTAAAATAATAACAGATATTTAAAAGGACTTGTAAGTAAGTACATACTTGAAATACATTTCAAAGGCAAAGGCATATTGTGTATGTAATTTTATAGTGGAACGATAAGCTGCTAATATGCATTTTTGCATGCTGGGACCTTTTCTCTTCTGAATTAAAAACACGCTTTTTTTGGCATTTTTTTCCTAGTCCTAAACTTTTTGTTTAGGAAAAGTTTCCGATTATTTTAAAGATTAGACACCATAACTATATTTGTGATGCCAGTACGGTGTAATTAGATGGTATTTTTTGCATGTGTATTTAAATAAACACTTGGGTAGTGTGGCAGATAACAATTTTGAATAATATAATTTTAAATCTTGAGAAATCCAATATTTAAAAAATGTCAGGTCCATTCCAATTTGTACACCTTATGTTTTGAGTAGTTTACAGTAATAGCTATTGGTGGGACTTGTAGAAAATTAACATTTTGTATTTAAAGAAAATACAGCCTATTAACTGAATCTGTGGAATTGTTTATTTAGATGCAAAATTCAAGCATTTAACGTTGACAACCAAATTGATGTTAACTTCAGAAGGAAATTATTGTTGCTCTCTTAAAAAAGGCTAAAATACCTTGAATTTTTAAATAGGCACTTCTAATCTGTGTTCTCATACTGAGAACATAGTTGCAATCGTTAAAAAGAGGAATCATTCCAGATGTTTAAAACTACAGACTTTGCAGACTATGTGAACATCCACATTAAAAAATACAGTCTCACAGTTGGTATATTCAGTTTATTTTTGATCTGCAACAGAAAGGCAGTTACATCAATCCTGCACTGAAATGGCCTTGAAATTCTATTTTCATCTACAATTTATACTATAATTGTAGATTTATGTGATCTTTATATCTTTACTAAACATATTTAATCAGTATAATTCTGCTTTTTAGATGTGCACAAACAAAGCAAACCTCATTATAATATGCAATCATAAATATAAAAATATGTTAGGTATAATACATGAACTTAGGGAACTGTCATTTTTTTAAATACCCTTCCCTTTTAAAACATTGCTGCAGAAAAGTAAAAGGATTAAAAGCGGAATAAAACCTCTTCAGCAGCGAGTGGTTTTTCTGTTGCACGTATCCTGTTCTATCTATAGCACATGCAGCACATGTACCTTCAATTACCGTGTCCATCATGACACCAGTGAAGAGTTCATGCTTGGGTTTTTGTTACCATGAACTTTTCTCACATGGTAATACTCTTAACCTGTTACGTCCGTCATCTCTCTGCAAGACAGCTGCGCTTAAACGGAGGGTCTTCAAAATGTAAGCAAAGTGCCTCCTGCCCCACAGAGCGATCAAGGGAAAGCTGAAGGAAGCAGCTTTTCCATTCCCTCTCCTGACACTTTATTTTTTTTTCCTTAATCCTTCCCAACAGGAGAGTGGGAGAATGGAGTTATTCATTCTTTTCTACCTATTCACATGTCCAACAAATATCTCCTTTTGAAAAATCCTATATATAAATGAGAGCGAGACATTTTTGAAAGAAAACAAAATGAGTTCTTCTCTGAAGACAACGCATCTCTGAAGTCCTCCGGCTTGTTCCTGCTTGTCAGGTCTGCAGAGGAGACATTGTCACACTGTATTAGTGTCCTTCCAAGCGAAAAGAAATTTGGTCTGATCCATAATGTGAGGGAATAAAGAAAATCCTCCACTGGACTCCAGGCTTGGACGGATGGTGGGTAAATCTCCTATAACTGATGAATCTCACTCATCGGGAGTGAAAAGGTCTAGCCAGAAGCAAACCTCGGACGGGGTGTCTTTACAGGTAGGAAGGCAAAACCTGCTGTGGGGTCACTGCAGAGCTGAATCCCGGCCTTTGCAAGACTCCCACAAAGAAGCATTGTAGTGCCTCAAAAATAGCTTCCGCAGACAGGGCCCACGGTTGATTCAGTGTTTAAACTGTAGCACGCTTCAGATTTGCATTTCTTAATGTGACTTAAAACAGTTTTCACGGACAGGATTTTATCCTCTGCCATTCACAAATGACTGTGATTGTGGTAATGGCGCACTTTACTTCGGGGGTCTGCCAGGCTCAGACAAGGGCTCTGCTGACCCCTGCTGCTATCCTTGCTTTTTCCCTTGCTTTTCTTTCTGCAGCCGAAGATTGCCTCCCTTTGCTAAAGATATCATGTAGCGAAAACTGTCTCAGAATAAGAGATATACCTTACCTTTTTCTACTTTCTGGTCACTAAGAGCTTGCGTATCTGTCCTTCTTGTGTCAGGGAGGTACCGGTGTTGATGCTAGGATAGCACAGGCTGATGTGGATAAGGTACGTTCTCGGAATTTATGCACATCGGAGTTTCTGTAGTACTGATGCTGATCTCATGTACGAGGTCCTTCCTTTGCTTTGGCATGCCAGTGGTTTGTGTTTCAGCTTGCTGACAACTGCTTTGCAAAACATTTACCGTACAAGATTATCAACATTAGATATCTTTTTTAAGCATCCTGTAAAAATGAAGGCTTCTACTCATCTGAAACAGACGTAGGTCTGCAGTCACCCCCGTGAATATTTTGATGTAGCAGAAGCTTAAAATGCTCTTTATTTTTAAACTCAGATTTTCACAATACTGGGCCACGGCCCGATTGATTTTTGTTTTGATTTATTTTGTTTTGTTTTCTATGTGTTAGTCGTAAGACTTAGTTATGATCAAATGTAAAGAAAAAGGCAGAAATACATGAAGCCTATTTTTGTGAACTAGGCATAACCACATAGCCTAGAATATTCAAGAAGCATGCCGTATTCCTTGGTTTTATTACAGAAAAAAAACAGTAATACGTGTGACTGAGAAGAACCTTATCTGGCATTGTGAATTTTCACTATCATTAATTCTTAATATGAAGGTCTAGTTTACTCATTAAAAATAGGAGGTTTTATTAATGGGGTTGTTCCATCGTGGCATTATTAGTAAATTAAATACAAATCCTAATATTACGAGGTTCTGAGCAGTCAGGTAAGGTGAAATCGCAGTCAGTGGTACTTGATCATCTTTTTGTAGTGTGTTATTATTTTCTGCAGAAGAAATTATATTACACATGTGCAAGCACATAACACACATGCGTTGTAGTCACAGCATTGGACAAGCTACTAAGGAAACAGCAAAAGGGCCATTGTTACCAACTAATGACATGTAAAATTTAGACTCAATTTACTTCAAAAAAGATTGGATTGTTTTACCAGGCTGTAGCTTGATATTTTACTTAGTGTTTTCATATCTGACATTTAAGTTGGTTTATTTCCTTTATTATTGGCAAAAAATACTATCAAAATTTTCTTGAGCCAGTGTATTTCTTATCTGGCAGGGTAGTATATACATATTTATCAGTCTTTCCTTGCTGTTCATGGGTGAAAATAAATATAAATAACTACATACGTATACATAAATTTTTAAGTATTATACTCTGTTTCTTGTCTGTCTGAGTGTCATATAAAATACATGCTTCAGCCTGTGATTTTCTTGGGCTTTTTTTCCCGATTTCTGAAATGGGCTCTACTAGGTGCACATACTGTTTAGTTAATCATGTACTATGTGTTTTGGGTACGAAGTTCCCTCTCTTGGTAATTTACTAACATTTTTGACAACTTGACTGAGACAACACTGCTTAACCATCAGTTGAATTTTCTGTTCTCTTGAACGAATTTGTATGAATTTTGTATAGTTTTTTAATTTCTTGTCTAGCCAAGATAAATTCCTGGTTCAGTTGGACTCAGAACTTCATTATTAAAAAAAATCTGATTTACTTATATATTACTGTGCCAAATTTAGTTCGTATAGAATAATACTGTAATAATTGAAGCCTATTAATTCCTCCCACCCCAATATATCCTCTATAATACTTAGCCAAAACAGCTACATTATCTGATAAGTTGATTTAGGACTTTATACATGTGTTCATATAGCCATTTATCTCAACCCTTGCTGAGGAGACCTTTATTAAGCTGTGATGACTGCTGAATATGAAATGTAACCAAGATTATTTTTTTATTCAAATATAATTTAAATATTCATCAAAGAGGAGTTATGCTTGAAACTGACAGAGACTATTAACATCAAAAAATATAATTAACTGCACTGGGTATCATGAAGCAGAGTTAGCCAAATAGCCGAGAGGTCTAATTGCTCTAGAGTCTGAGAAGCAATAGTTTTATTTTATACTGTTGCTGTGGAATTAATAGTGATGTGGTTTCCTATGCGAGGCAATTAAAAGCTGCCTGTTAAGGTTCATTGCACTATAGGAAATCCGTTGACTATCACTTAGTAAACAGAACTGACATGGAAAAGGTACATGAAGATGGGCAGAGCAGGGGTATAGATCGTAAATTAGGACAGATTAATATGAATTAAATATATGTAAGTAAATTATGACTACCTTTTAGTGTTATAAAATCAGCAGTAGCAATGAAAGTGAAAGGTTTTCATTAGAAACACAAAGGAAATAGAATTTAAAGTTTATTATGGTGAAGCTGTTTAATTCAGAGGAAAGGAATAGAAGAGTAACATGCCTTTAAAAATTAAGTAGCTACAGAGTAGTATAGAAATGAGCAGATCTCATTCTGGAAATTTCCTTCTGCCACGGAATAATCTCCTACTTATAATAAAATGAACCTTCTGACCTTTGTGGCTCAATTAAGCTTTTTAGTTGAATTCAACAAAAAAAAAAATCCTTATTGAATCCCATAGATTCTGCCCGTGCTCAGGCTATACAGTCTGAAAAGGGGTGGCCATATTCATGGCATCTTGACATTAATGAGGTTGCTGAAATGGAAAAGTTTAAGGATCAAAGATACAAGCAATAACAGTATTTTACAGCATTTCTTTTTTTCTCTCTAATAATAAAATTGCAATCTAATTGCTTAATAAATGGGCCATGATTACTGAAAGACATAGCTAATTCCCCTCTTTGCATTTTATTTTCTACATATTGCAGAACAATAATTAGCAAAAATGCTGTGGCCACAAATGAAAGAGGTCTTTATTTTTTTTTCTTTCATGTAATAGCTGTGAATGAAAGGAGTTTGCATGTGGGTTCTTTAATTTAGTCTGATAGTCAACTTCTATATTTTTAAGAGGCAATCTTAAAAACTAGTGTCGTACTGGTAAAAGAAAATCAAACAAAAAATTCAACTAGAATACCTGTTTTATATAAAGATTGGCTGGCTGTTTCATACATTATTTAGCATGCTTACCCTGTTTATATCAGTGACATAAGAGTGCGTGCTACTTTCTCAGAAGAGTACTGTTTTTGCCGCTTCACAGCACAGTGCCTTGTACTCCCAGGCTTGCACATGGTGTTAGCAGATATTTAAAGCACTTCAGCCTAACATTTTATAGGTCATGATGAACTGAGCCTATAAAACAAGCTACAGCAATGAAGTTAATGCAGTCTTAAGAGTGTTACAGAGACCGAATACTCAGTATTCAGTATATTTTTAGCCCGCTGTAGACACATCAATGGGGAGGAAAGGTTCTTACCGCATAGAATTTTTCCATGTCGAACCTGCTTTATAACACACTTGCAATGCAGAATCTTTACTACAAATTTACTACTGAAAGCCATTTTTTTCAGGTTTTCACTACAATACGGTAGCTGTCGGAACCTTTGAATTGTGATTTCTTCTAACACACACACGCGCGTGCATGTGTACACACACACACACACACGTACACACACGTGCACACACAAAACAGGTCCCGTAACTTTTTTTAAAAAAATTAGGTAGCAGAATCATTTCATTGAGCAAGCTGCCCTGGCCAAAGTCACACGGTTCAAGCACCTTAGAGGAAGAAGTCTTACTACTTCTTAATGACACCGAGCTGTCTAACATTTCATCTGGCAAGATATATATTTTGCCGTTGTATGTGCAAAGGCATCTGTATTCCTTTCCTAGTAGTAATCTGTGATCTTTAACCTTACTGTTCATTGCTTCTCAGATATCTTGCTTCTTGTGATATATGTCTATATGATGAAGAAGCAATTTTGAAACGTATTCAATACACATACTTTTCCAGCACTATTACATTTTTTGTTTCACCATAACTCAGAGTTTGTGGTCCTTCTCTGCTATTTAACACATTAATTTAGGCTGCGTTGTAAGTGTAACAATAACGTGACAGTTCTGAACCTATAACCTTTCCCTGTTTACTGAATTTCTTAACAGCCTTGAACTCAACTGTACTATGACACTCATGAAGCTGTAGGTGTTTTCTCATCTAGGATGCAGTAGCACTGATACTGCTTTCAATATATTATTCTAGTGCCAGCATCGCTGGTGGGTATGAAAAACACCATTTACTTTGTATATTTAGCTTTCTTAGATAATTTTGCTGCCTTTGTGACAGAGATACAGCAAAAGAACACCTCCTGGAGTCGCATTTAAAACAGGAGCACTTTGAGTAATGTGCTGTAGACAGAACACATATGAGTTAGTGCTCAGTTATCATGAATGCCATCAGCAATGCCTTGTTGCTTTCTTATCAGCCACTTCCTGCTGTCAGCCCAGTGCTTATTTCAATAGAAAAGGATTTGCATCAAATGTAATACAGTATTATGTATGGCTAACATGGGGTTTTTAATTGTGCAGGCACATGAGACTCCTTCAGTGGCAGACAGTTTGATAAAAGGATTAGATCATGAATATTTTTGACACAATTAAAGATTATGTGTGCACTGACAGAGTCAAGCCTGTGAGTTTTCTGATGTGTTTTTTACTGAGGTGAATCTGCTTGACTTGTGTAGAAACCAACTGCAGAATATGTAGGAGTTTTGCAGATGTAAAAAGAAGCAAACAAAAACAGCCCCCTAAACTTTGTTGGGCTTTAAATGGGAAGTTCCAGGAAGCACGTAGTGCACAGCTCAAATGAGTAACTTAATCCCTTAACTTCAAATCACAAAGAAGAAAGTGGGATTCTGCTTTCCAAGTTAGAGCAGAAGGATACTTCTGCAGGAGAAGTCCTATACCTGGAAGCCCTACAAGCTTCAAGATGATAATTAGATCCAGACATCACTGTAGGTAATGAATAACAGTTCTTTTGTGGCAGGCTTCTGTCTCAGAAGAAAAGAAAGTACTTGTAGTGAGGACTCTCAGACACATTTTAATAGGAAATGACACCACTGTTACAGCGTTGATTAAAGACCTACCAAGGGACAGCACTTCTGGAAAAAATCAGCAGATGAAATAAGAAAAGTTGTAATTTTCTTATGAGTTATCGGTTAAATATATATAACTTTAAAACCATGAAGTACGCATTAAAAACGATGAGAAAAAGGACTGTACCATCTTGATAGTAGATTGCACTTATATAAATCTCGTAAAATAACCAAGTTGTCTTTTGGCTTCTTGCTCAGTGTTTTGCTTTGAGTTCTGTTGAGCCGTAGAAATGAGTCACTCCGTAGCGCCGTGGAATTGCTAGATATGCAGCGGTGGGCACATGGCCTCTGTTGATGAAAATTATAACCCAAAAAGGGGATATTCCCCAAGGCAAGTTTACAAAAAAACAATTTATTCCTTTTCACCCTGTAAAACTCATCTTACATGCAGGATCTTTTGCATTATTACAAACTCTAATCCTCTGAGTGGGTAATTAACGGACCAGAAAAGCCATTTGTGGAAAGAAAGAGCCATAAGGGTGAAAAATATTTCTCTGCTGAATGATCTTTAAGGAGTAAATAATTACAAGAGTGAGAGGTTTGGGATGACCAATCTAAATCTGAACATAATTAGGATGAACACAGTTTGAAAATCGAAGCAGTTGGCATGTGCAACAATTCTCATATCAGAAGACTAATTAAATATTTAAAAGCCCAAAACCCCTCACTATTCACAGAAAAATAACCTGCCACAAAAGGGTCTGTAACTTTGCAGATAATTAGGAAGGGTTACAAGGGGAAAAAATCACAGATTGGCTCCAAGGTTCTGCAAGGTCACGTCTTATTATGGTGTATCTTTTATATGGTCTGATAACAAGTTTCTTGCTAATTTAATCTAAGTAGGGCATCCCATAGTGATTTCCCATTTCCCTTGTTAAAAATCTGATCATTTTTCTATATGCAAACTGCGGTAGGTGAACGTTTTTATAAATAATTGCTCCTAATTGATACAGGCTATAATATTTTTTAATTATACAAGGAGAATGCATGTGTTGAAGTTCAGTTAGGGTTGCCCCCACCACACCCCTTATTTGAAATTGTCCTCATCCTGTCCATTATAGAGGGAAATCGAAGGACCCTACGAAATCACGTTGCCTCAGCCGCCAATTCTGTAAATTAGTAAATCTTACTTTCCTGTTAGAGCTAAGATACATTTATGTAGAATATGCATTTCTGCAGACCGGAGAGCTGTGTTAAACTCAGGAGACCCATAGTGAGTCAAGCTGAATTTGCATTGACCTGGAGGTCCACTTGAAGCGTGAACAGTGGAAGTGTACAGAGTCTAGTTGGAGGTCAGTAACAAGTGGTGTCCCTCAAGGGTCAGTACTGGGTCCAGTCCTGTTCAATATATTCATCAATGATCTGGACGAAGGGATAGGGTGTACCATCAGCAAGTTTGCTGATGACACTAAACTGGGAGGAGTGGCTGATACGCCAGAAGGCTGTGCTGCCTTACAGCGTGACCTGGATAGGCTGGAGAGTTGGGCAGAGAGGAACTTAATGAAATTCAACAAGGGTAAATGTAGGGTACTGCTCTGGGGAGGAATAACCCCATGCATCAGTACAGGTTGGGGGCCGACCTCCTGGAGAGCAGCTCTGTGGAAAGGGACCTGGGAGTCCTGGTGGACAGCAGGATGACCATGAGTCAGCAATGTGCCCTGGCGGCCAAGAGGGCCAATGGCATCCTGGGGTGCATCAAAAGGAGTGTGGCCAGCAGGTCGAGGGAGGTCATCCTCCCCCTCTACTCTGCCCTGGTGAGGCCGCATCTGGAATACTGCGTCCAGTTCTGGGCTCCCCAGTTCAAGAAGGACAGGGATCTGCTGGAGAGGGTCCAGCAAAGGGCTACAAAGATGATTAGGGGATTGGAACATCTTTCATATGAGGAAAGGCTGAGGGATTTGGGTCTCTTTAGTCTAGAGAAAAGAAGATTGAGGGGGGATCTTGTTAATGCTTTCAAATACTTGAAGGGAGGATGCCAGGGGGATGGGAGCAGTCTTTTTTCAGTGGTGCCCATTGATAGGACGAGGGGTAATGGGCACAAACTTGAACATAGGAAGTTCCATCTTAACATGAGGAGGAACTTTTTTACTTTGAGGGTGGTGGAGCACTGGAACAGGCTGCCCAGAGAGGTTGTGGAGTCTCCTACTCTGGAGACATTCAAAACCCGCCTGGATGCTGTCCTGTGCAACCTGTCGTAGGTGACCCTGCTCTGGCGGGGGGGTTGGACTAGATGATCTCCAGAGGTCCCTTCCAACCCTGACTATTCTGTGATTCTGTGATTCTGTACAAAGGCTTCTACATTTCAGAAGCTGCAGTAACAAATCACAACTGTCATTTGAAATACCTTATTTTAGTAATTAAAGTGGGTGATTTTTTAAGTTTATTTAAGATCTGTGCAAATTAATATGAAGGATAAAGCTACACGGTTTCAATATTGTAATTCTTCAAGTTACTCATTTGGTAATGACTCAGAAGCTGTCTTAAGTGACATAACTTTTAACTACATTATGAATATGCTGAATGCCAAGCCATGGATAAAAAAGATCGACAGTGCTGCAAAAAAAAGAGTTTTAAAGGGTTTTTACTCTTATCCTGTGCTCTCAACCTGGGAGTCTTCTTCTGCAAGTCTATTGCAGTGTTATGCCTAAGGATCAGACACTGTGCTTCAGGATTTTCTGCTGGATTTTCTATACGCTCTGCTCTAGCACTGTACCTCAGAAATAAACTCCCTTTCATAAAGCCCTGATATTATTACCGAACCCTGTGTTTCTCCCCTGAAACCTGCTCAACCCACAAGGCATGATGCTGCACTCAAGCTCACTCAGTGTGAATAATCTGTGTAAATTGCTCAGATATTACAATGCTGCACTACTGAAGTTTTCATTAGTAAATAAGCATAGCTGCAGGCTATTTATTTTGTCTAAATGGTGAAACATTTAATTGGATCTTTTGAACTGATTACTTTTCAGCAGTGCAGATCTGCTTGGCTTAGTTGGTGTACTAAGACGTACACTGCCTGTAATCCCATGCTGCATTTTGCTTGCAAATATGCATGCACATAAATAAAATTACAAGATTGTGAATATGACTGTATGTCCATGTCTTCTTCCTCTGGTGGGGTTGCATTAGAAACATTTTCTCTGAAAAGCAGGTCTCTTCTGCTTAATACTGTTAGAAGGTTTGGGTTTGGCTTGCAGCTACGCAAACCTCACTGGGAGATTGTTCCATTTACTTTGCACATCTCATTGCATTTTTTGATATCTAGTTTTCCTGTCCTTGCTTCACAGTCGGTTCCTCACAGGCTCTGGTAGTTCTAGTAGGCCTTTCACGTACATGGTAGAAAGTAGTGGGGATAGAAAGATGGGATTATAAAAGCACTTAAAATTACCGAGAGAAGGGAGGAGTTCTTTATTCCACTGGACTGTACATTTCCTTTTCCTTTTTCTTTTTTTTTTACCCCTTCCTGTTTTGTCTGATGCTTCAGTTTCAGGTTAATAATAACCCCATAACAATAGAGTTTATACCAATAAACAAAGTACTGGAACAAGGGTGAATTGTAACAAGAACAAAATATCTCTGATAGCTTAGGTGTGAGTAAGTAAGAAGATTTGTCTTTTTAATAGTGACTGCTTTGAACTTAGAGAACATGAATACTAAAAGGCAAATGGGTCATAACTAAATAGATTAAAATTGTGAGAAGAGCTTGAAAGCAGGAAATACTCTGTTAAATTACTTTGCCGTACGAGTCTGATATGCCTTCATTGATAGTGAATCAAACTGGGTTATCCTAAGAAAGGGCCCGTGGGGGTTGCATATTTTCTGTTGTGTTTTACTGTCTATTTGTAGTTTTCATCCTTAATGCATACCCTTAGACTCCCACAAGATTACATGGCATAAAGAAAACACAGTTAAATATTATTGCGTATTTTCTGGGCAAAAGGAAACAACGCTATGGTGCACCTTCTTCTACAATATTAGTTATATACTGTTTAGCTTCCTTATGTCATGTTTACTCAGTAATTGTGAAGATTCAACAAATCATCAATGTTACATTTTAAAAGAAAGTAGAAACAATTTTCCCATTTTTTTTCCCCCAAAATATTTTTCATCCAAAGCCACCAGGTTTATTGCTGTAGTGGTTACGTTGCCAAGTGCATAGAAAATCCCAAGGCTGGGTTGTGAACATTCAAACCAATTTCTAGCATGCCTTACTGCTTTAGCAGTCACAGGAAGATCTCCAGTATTTAGAGACAATTCTTACGGCCAAATTCTGCTTTCATACATGCTCATGTATCTCCCATTGTTTTTCTTAGATTACAAAAACTACTACCATGGCACACTAAATCTGTTTTCCCTTTGAGCTAGGTGAAATTAGTGCTTTTGTTTTGGTTTTTCTTTTTTGTTTGGTTGGTTTTTTTTTCCCTGCATGCTCATTCCCCCAAAATAGTTCTAGGGATTCTAACTTGAAAATAATTCTTAGAAAATCTTATACATGAGTAAGCAACATTGCCAGTGTGGCATCCTGGTTTGTTAAAAGCCAGGATTACATGTCTGTATTCAAGGCAGCATGGCTCTGTAGGGATGCGTGCGCTCACTCGTCCTGCGTGGGTAGGATTGGGCTACTGCTACTGCAGTTCCTGGAGCGCAGCGATGGCCAGCCAGTGCTGCTTCAAATCAGGGCTTTATAGCAAGACTGGGGTATTTTTGCAGATCTTTTTTTCAGGGTTCGTTTAGGCCCAATTTGCTAACTCATTAGGTTTAGGTATGTAATAATTTATTTCTTGTGAGGTGAATTTGAAACTCAGAATTTAAATATATTCCTTTAAATAATTTTATCTGCTGTGGTATGTGTGTGTGCATGCATATGTATCTATACACCCCTAAAATAAAATCTCTGTTCTTCGGCTATTTTATATGTAAGTTTTGTACATACTTTCTAAGACCAAATTAATAAAACATAGCATTTAAGTAATATCTGACATCTTCATACATATGTAACTTTGAGTTTAATAACAAGAGTGGAGGTCTAGTGAATATGCATACAAAAGCAGAAACACATCTCACATGGCAGTTGTAGACCATTAGGAATACATATGTAAAGACAGCCATTTACTCTGGGTAAAGAGGTTCAGGAATTTTTCAATTTAAAATATGCTGTTGTTAAAAGTCAATACATGAAGTGTAGTCATCCCACACTCCCATCTCGTTTTACTCAGACTGCAGCTCACCCAGGGTGAATAAGGAACAAGAAGACCATATGGAGTATGTGGTGCTACAACTCAGAGTTTACGTGCTTCAAGTGGTGTTTAAGCAGGTTGCTGCAGGCGATATGTAGGAACATGTCATCATGCTAGCTTTTAAGTATTTAATCAATATGCTGAAAGAGAAATATTGTCAGATCTGACTTAAAAGTTTCAAAACATACCAAGACAGCATTTTTTGTATGTATTGACAATTTTATTAGAATGAATTTTATTTATCAAACGTGGCTTTATACTGTATCTTTTTTTTTCTTTTTAAAGTGAAGTACACATGACTGTTTTCTGTGTTTGCCAGCTTTACCTTACTTAATGAAACAGTGCATTCACAGAAATGAAGCATAGGGAATACCCAAAATTATTTTCATAGCTCATTGCTGGCTAGACATTAACTCATATCCTTTTCGAAATAACATTAATGTTTCTTTTAGTTACTATCTTTGTCAAAGTTACTTATGCAGAACAAAAGCATTTGAAGGATAAATTGTAACGTGGACGTTATTTCCTACATACCTTAACTTTGCAAACCAGTTCAAAAGGAACTGTGTATATCTTTACATGACTGATGTTGCTTACTCATAAAGATGACCTCTTCCCTCAGTCAATCTGTTTGATCCATGTAATGCTAACATATTTCCAGAATCTGCTTCTCGGATTCCAGTACTTCACTTTCTGGTCCAGTCACGATACACTGTGTTTTTAATTTTAATGCTGGAGTATTTGCTCAAGTCCATAGATTTTGCATTTTTAATCTTCCTTAGAACAGTGGTGAATAATGGCCCTTGGCAGGAGATAATGAAATTTTCTTAATTTATATTTTCAAGCAGAAGCTTCAATTGAAAATGGCATCCTGTGGCCTGGAGACATAGCTCTAGTGCAAGTTTCAGGGGAGCTGTAATAATAATGCAGTGCCAGCGGTGACGGGGAATGATAGGACAGTGAAGAAGTAATTTAAGAAAGAAAAGAGAATGTACCAAAGCTTTATTGTAGCATATCTAATGATCTGCTGAAGATTCCCAATAGCTTTTGGAGCATGACAGGAGAAACTAATGTTATCTTGCCAAAACAGAAGCCCCTGCTTAATCAGCAGAACAAGATTATTGATTAAAACACCTCACACAATAGATTGCACATGGAATCTCATCTCCATACATTGCATGTGGAAAAGTGCAATAATGAGCATAAGATAATAAAAAAAGAGCAAAAGCAATTTGTTGGGAATTGTACAAGTCAAGATTAGAGTTGAAATGAAAACAAATTATCGTGGAAAGTACAGCTGTCCTTAAAGCTGAGCACAGAAGGGGATGGATGCAGCAGGGATGTGGCTACATCGTGAGCAAAAGATACTTACTCACAGCCCTGCTCGAGCTGCTTTACTTTCATTTTTTTCTGTATTCATCTGAAATGTGAAAGGGCCATTCCTCATTTGCACAGTCTTCTTCCTGAGGTGAAAGGAGTTCAGACATTGTACTGTAACTGTTAATTAAACACTCCATTTGATTTTTAGATTACTCTAAGTGATGCATCTGCATTATGAAAATGTAACCTTTCTTCATTCATACTAAAATACTGAAGAAAGGAGTGTTAGAGCACACAATTCCTCCTTGCATTCATGAGAACAGGGATACTTCCTGCAGTTCCCCTTGCAAAACTCTTGCTTCTGCTAGCACAGGAACCTTGAATTATCATTCCTTCAGTGCTACAGTTAGTCTTTTCCTAACTAGGGTTTCAAATTTAATTCCTGTATTACCTTTCCTAAATCAACTGTTATTGAGTTTGTATAGAGTTCTTTGCAGATCTGCTTTATTTCCTTGTAAATGACAAAGCTATTGCATCGTAAATCTTTGTGAATGTCTTAAGCATGAAGACATTTCTCAGTGTGAGATCATATGAATTTTAAGATTGTACATAAAAAACTGAGAATTTGTGTATTTTAACATATGCTAGGGAAGTATGCAGTTAACTAGATTACAGAACACTTAAATGGTACTTAAAACCTACAGAAAACTTAAACACTAGATTACAGACACTGAAACACTAAAGTATTTGTGATTTGACTTCTTAAATTTGCAGAAATTAGAGCTGGTTTATATCATGCCTTCAGTTGGAACAATTCTAAAAGAGTTTGAATAGATGGACCAATCTAACAGTACATTGTATAGAAGAAATAACGTTGGTTAAAATGAATGAGGGACTTCAAATTAATTGCCAGTTAAGGTTTTTGGCGTTTTGGATTATTTTTTTTTTTCTTGATAGTGTCTAGGCCAATTTTGCAAATCGCCAGGAACTTTATTTCCACCATAGTCTTGTTTTGGAGAAACCCATGAAGCAGCCTCACTCAGAAAGGGCTTGCCCGTTATAAAAAGGAATGAAAATGGGTCACAGGATTGAGTTGAAGGCTGTAACAGTGTAATATCCTCTTCATTGGGCGTAGTGTTTCTAAGTGTAAAGGTTTCTCAAAATGATGAAGCTCTGCTATGGCAGTGATGCAGTAGCTTTGACAATCTGTAGCCATGTAGGATAATCTGCTGTTTAGCGCTATTTTATGGAGAGTGGAGTGTCTTTTGTCCAAAATACCAGACAGAATTCAGTGTTTCTTGTCTTAAAGAAGCTCAGCTGAAACCTTTATCAGTTTGTAAAATGGTCGTTGCAGGCAGCAGCAGATCTGTGGGCCAATAACTAATAGAGAAGTTAGTATCCCTGCTTTTACAGGGGAAAAAGAACAATGCAGCAGACAGAAGATATTCATTTATCCAGAGAACAAATCACAGTAGTGTAAATTCCCTGAATTGCTTGTCTCAGAACTCCCTCTACAAAGTCCGCTTTCTCTTCATCTCTTCTCCGTAACCCATGAATTGGGGTTGACAGCTGCTGTAGTTGCTGTCGGGTTTTTGTGAAGGTTTCACTGGAATTGAAATTTGACCACTAACTATGGAACAAACAGTTACCTGAAATTTCCATTTTTTTTACATGTGAATATCTTAGTCAAGTGTCCTTAATTTGAAATCGTAGAAGTGCATGAAAATCAGAACCTTATATGAAAATTACTCATGTTTCATAAAACGCAACCAGCAAGGCAGCAGGATCAGTGATATGAATGTAAAAAGCTATGACTTAAAGCACAAATACTTCTATTCATTCAGTTGTCCAAGTAATTGTGCTTCTTGGGGAGGTGGTGATGGTGGTGTGCTTTGTAGCGCTGCTGTGTACTGCAGTGGTCGGCATAGCTCATTGGTTTGGAATTGGAGTCTCCTTCATTTTGGCCAAAGATGAGCAAAAGGTGACCGTATGCCCAGCAGGTGAACCCTTGCATACAGAAATATCAGAAGTTTTTAGAAGGTCAACAGCTTCCTGTAAATGCCACTCAGTGCCTGAAGTTTGACACTGGCACTTAATGTTCAAAGAAAAAAATACTGTGTTTTCTTCGAATCATTATTATACATCTTTTCGATACAAGCTAGCATGAAGTTCTCAGTTTCCTGACTGACAGCAACATTATGAGTCTTTCACTGAGGGAAAATGAAAGGAGAAAACAACTTTTCATAGGGAGACAAGAGTCCATCTTTTTCATAAGATTTACAAATACTGCTAGTAAACCTTTTTTTTCCACAGCTAAATATGACCTTCATCAGTTTCATTTTCAAGCAATTTCTCCCAATATGTATCCGTTTTATTTTGTAACAAATCAATATTTCTCTCTTAATTGCCGCTCATTCAAGTGTAAAATGAAATTTTCATACAGCTCAAAGCTGTGGAAGCCATTATACTGAATGATGCACTACACAAAGTCTTTTTGCAGGAATTATTTCGGCTTCAGCATAAGGTTTTCACTGAAGAAACAGAAAGACATTCGAGGAAATTAATTAAAAAATCTTACATCTGAGGTTTTCTCATGCTGGTTAGTTTGGCCTGAGGTGTGGGGCATAAAAAAAAACATAAAGGGCTTAGAACAGTGGTGCCTTTGACGTTTTGGGCCATATTACCTTCTCCTGCTTCTACAGCCTCCTCCTACACAACACACGTGAGAGCAGCACTTTGACCTTCTTGTGAGTACCAAAAAGTGACTGTATTGTACATTTGCAGTATTACACATTCAGTACAGTGATTTTCTCTGCAAGTTGAGTACACATTTCATCGCTTCAGCATGGGTCTGAAAGCCACTGGGTGTGTGGTACTCATTCCAGACTCCCTAGTATACTGCACAAGCTGTTGCACTGAGCAATAGTGCTGTTGGGAGTGATGCAGCGTCACCTGTGCGATAGCTGTGCTCTCTGGAAAGTCACTGCCACAAGTGGCACAGCGGTGACAGGTGAATTCCTCACCATCTGTATCCATGGTTGTGCATATATACAGAAATCCCTGGCTATTTCCAAGTACTTCTGCAATTATGAGCCAATTATGAGCTAGAAATAAGTTTAAAAAAAAAAGAAAAAAGGAAAAAGAAAAGAAGTAACTGATTAAGTCAGAAGAGTTGTCGTTCCTGAGTTTGCTCAGTAAGAAGCACAGCATGTCCTGACCAGCTCTGTGCTAGTTTGATTAGTATATAAAAAGGAAAGTGATTTATATTAGAGTTCTTCAAGTGTGTTTGCTCTACCTTTTATGAGGTAGCGTGAATTATTCTTATACCTGTTGGCAATGTACAGCTGTGGAAAGCTGTTGATACAAGATAGATTATTTTAGCTTGGGATGTGGTATTCAGGGAGTGTGGGAAGTAGTAGGGCAATGGAGAAGTTGATGTACAGCTGGAGTCAAAGGCTAGACTATTACTTAAGTTCAGACTTCTGTTATTCAGTTTGCTGACAAACAAAACTAACCCCTGAGAAGATCAGCCAGGCTCTTTTTCTTTTAGTCACCAAACTCCCTGACCTTCTCTTTTTTTTCTTCCACTTCCTTCTGACTACTTTTTCTGTATTACATTTTGACAATCTCTTCGGGGTTAGGTGATTGATTCTTTTATTTTTAACTTCCAAGCTAGTAATTTTTTTTTTTCCTGGAAAAATGAATAGGGAAAAAATTAGTATTTTTCTGGAAAAATAGTCTACAATATCTTATAGTTATGATTCTTCTTAAATGTCAAATTCAGTAGACCCTCATGGTTAGAGGCATTGTAATAAAGTTCTTTGTATCAAAATGCATTGGCTTCCATTGTTAAGCAAGTCATCTATATGTTTCAGTATTTAGTCTCCTCTAAAATATATTTTAATTAATTTTCTTGCAGTTGTTCTTTTTAACTGTTTTTCTTATTTCCTCAGATAGTCATTCTTTACCTCTTCTGTAACCTAACAGAGGAAGCTTAGAGTCCACCAATTGCTCCTAAAATAATTAAAATGGAAATGCTAATACTCTTTGTCTGCAATAACTCTTCCAACCAAAATCATAACTTCCTTGAATAACAACAAAAATGTGAAACCATTGAGCAGTATGTATATATCTAAAGATGGAAGGAATTCCTCATTTGTGTTATTGTACTTCATTCAAAATTACACATTTTTTCATTTTGTATCATCTTTGCACTTTGCTTTGATTTTATTGAATAGTAGTATCAAATCAGTATATATTTGCAACAGCTATATCTACCAGTAGGATTGAGTGACATTTGAGATAACATCGATCTCCAAATTTAAAAGTATAAAGCCTGAACTGAAGTACTGTCTTGAAACCTTATTCATGGACTTTGACTGACCTAGTATTAATTAACTTTGTTGTCTTATGGATCGGACTGCCCAAGTGTGAAGCGAGTTAGCACTGCATATAGTACTTGAGTATGAACTTGCAAATTAAATGTAATTTTAAGTTAATTAGCTTGCTTTCTTTTCCCATTACAGGTGCAACAACCGAACACAGTGTATAGTAGTTACTGGGTCAGATGTGTTTCCTGATCCTTGTCCTGGAACATACAAATATCTAGAAGTTCAGTATGAATGTGTTCCTTACAGTAAGTATAATCTTTTTATTCTTGCTCACTTCCTTTGGCCCTCACAATTAAAGCTGGAGTGCTGTCACATGGAAAAGAAGCATATGTTTATGGCCCACAGACCCATTATGCATGCAGAGCACTTGCAGACTAGGGCCTCCAATTAGTTTCACGAAGTGTGGAAGGAAGCCATGGTGTGATGCTGGCCAAGTGTCTGTCTGTGTTCTTAAGTGTTTGGCTTTTAAGGCTACTGTTTTTCCAGAAAACAAACTCAAATTAGCTATTCAGTAGGCCAGATAGAAATTTGTACATTTGCCCGCTACCAGTTGCTGACAAATTGGCTTGGCTCACAGACTTCTAAAGCAGGAATTGACTTCAATTTTAATCATGATCTATTTGAAAAGCTACCTGCTGTTGTGGTGACTTTGGGTGCACAGCAAAACCCAACACTGACACTCAGAGGCAAATGCCTCAGTTGGGGGATGTTGTAAGAGGACTTTGTGCTTCAGAGGCGCATTATAAGTGAACGCAGATTCAGAGTGAATAATTCATCAATAAGTTACTCCAACTTGGTTCTTAAAAACGATGGGGAAAAGAGTGACAAAGAAATGTTCACTTTTAATATAAAGAGAAATTATGAATCGTGCCTTGCATCAGCTGCCAAAACAGATTTTTTCACTGAAGACAAAGTAAACACTGAAATCTTATTGAGACAGAAAAAATTGAAGTTACAGCTACTTCAGCAGTTTTGGACAATATTCTTTCTAATGCCAGAATTCAGTAGCTTTAGACACACTTCTTATTTCCTTGCAGTAATTAATGCTTTTTTTCATTGACATGTATGTGTGTTTATAAAAGTTCTGCAGATTCGACACTTTTAACCAGTTTTGCTTTCTTGTAAGGTCGTTCTTTGCAGTGACTTCTCCCTCGTCCCGTAACTCAACAGAGAAATAACTGTGTTTGCAATGGAATTTGAGCAGTTCACTGATCATTCCCTTAAGTTACTATTAAGCGTGAATTTCTTGATCTGCAGTAATCCTTAACCAAAGTCACATTTTCTGTTGGTACAGGAAACAGGCCAAGTCTGAGATGCAAAAATCACTGTGGTGACAGCATATATCCAAAAACGAAGGAAATGAGTTCTGGCATAAGCAAAGCTATGTCAAAACTGTCCATACTATTTCCTGCACAATTTAAAAATTTAGACTTCTTAAACCAAAATACTACCCTGTACTGCTTCACCACATTGAACCTTCACTGTTGTTAAAGGCCAAACACAGATCATCTGTTTTTTCTTCATTTCTGCTGTGTCATTGTGAAGTGGTTGCTTGCTGATTTTTTTTTTTTTCTGTACCATTTGTAGGATTGGAAGCCTACTGCATACAGTGATCCCTAGTACCATTCCTCCTGTGTGTAGTATCGGTGGCTTGTTGTAACCGTTCTTCTTGTGCCACTTTTGAGGAGTGATGTCTTACCCCAGTCTAACCAAAGTTTTGTTCCACAAAGATCACTTTTACTTTAGCACTATTTTCATTCCCAAATTCTCAGAAAGAGGGCAGTGCATCCGATTCCAAACCATGAGGTCAGTCAGATGACAAGAGGTTACGGTTCCAGTTCCAGTAGGCTAGCTCATAGAGAAAAAGTGTAATACAAATAATGCTCAAACATAATCTTTTATGCTGTTTTAGGAAGAGAAGTGTGGATATGTTCTACCGATTGAGTATTGCTATCTACAGGAATCTTTTCTTTTCCAGTTTTCAGAAGTATAGTGCCACCGCGCGGCCTTCCCTGTACTCTAACATGTAGTTATTCTACTTCTAAAATGTTTGGTTTTGTTTACTGTTAATTGCATTGGCCTACCCTTTGAATTATGTTACTCTGTGTCTATCGTAACTCAGGATTCTGGATACTTCTTGTCTTTCAAAGTGTGTAAGTTTTGGAGTTTATCAACTGCAGCATGTACAGGGATGACACTATGCTCAATTCCAGAACTGTAAGAGGTATCACCTGTCATTACCAGCAGTCATCAAAAAGGTTGCCAGTTAGTAAAATCAGTTTAGAAGTTTGATTTCAAACCACATTGTGCTTCAGCAGCCATTTTGATCGTTGAGCATCTTTCTTCCCTGTCCCACAAAGCCTATCCAGGAATTTTTCCAAGTCTCTTTTTTTTGACACCTGATAATCTCCAGTTATCAAATCTAATTTTTTTCTCCTTTACTTGCTCCAGTGCTCCACACCTAAACGTACAGAATGACTGAAATCATTAGGTTTGCAAATAACAGCTGTCTCGGCATAAGAGACTTGTTAGGAAGGTGGGATTGGCTTTTGTGGGTCTAGGAAGGGAGGTTTTTAGTGATGACAGCACTTCTAACCAAAGTTCAGTTATGGCTCTTTTTCTGAACTTCAGTTACTGCAAGACTGCAAAATTTACTATGTTTCACTGTGACACCTTTCAGTCCAGGTTTTGTGGTAAAAGATGGGAGTTCTTACACACTGGAGTTGGTGTCACCCTTGTACGAAATGCAGTTTATGAGCTCCTTATGTTTTGCTGGCCTCCAGAAATACATAGCTGCTTTGCTGATCATACATATTGATTGAGCTATCTCTGGGTTCTGTATTCATCTGCCTCGTAAGAAAGTACTTGATGAAAAGCTTCCTTTTTTTGCATCTCAAAGTGTAGACCTGTTGCTGATGTTTTTCTAATCCTCTTCAGTTAAAAAAAAATAAAATCTATTGAGATACTCAGTTGGATCGCCAACAAACCTAAAATTCTAGACAAATTTGATAGGTATTGCTTTGTCCTAAAACAGGAGTGTTATTGATTAAATTAAAAAGAAATTGAGAGTACCATGCTTGACACTTCTCTCAATTATGCTGCACAATGTATGTTGACACTTTGACTGAGTAACAGAAGTCAGCCCTTTTATAAAGAAGAACATCAAAAGTACCATTTTGTACATCTGTGCATTTTTATTTTAAGCCTTTTTTTGGACGCAGGAATTCAATAGAAAACGTTTTAAAGTGTTTTATTCTCTCTCTGTCTGTATTGATTGGACTTTGCAGCATTTGTTTATTTCACTAAGCCCATCTGTCCCTGAAAAATGTACAGCTGTACACCAATGCACACAGAGCAGACATGCCAGTAATGATTTTAGTTATCCCTATCTTTTTCCCCCTCTCCTATTACTAATTCTAAGCAGGTACAATATCAATATTGCTCTTTGGCGAGGAATAAACTCATAGATAAAAGTTCACAAACAGAATCATCTGAAAGTCAATAACACTGATGGTGAAACAGGAATTCACCTCAGAATACATCTTCTGTTTACTCAGATAACTCAAGAATTACAAATTGCAGAAAAACAAGTATTTTACCTAAAGATGTATAAATGAACAAAGGCTAGGAAAACTACTGCTCATTTTGAGAATACTAACCTCCTCCCACTCCCCCATAAAGTTTTGGAATTGTTCCCTGAAGAAAAGCTAGATCAGCTCGGCCAATACCATTCTCTCAAAATAATCATATGTAATTTTCTTAAATGAAACTTGAAATCCAAAACTTTATGTGAAACATACAAATACATTCTTCAGGATAATACTGTAATACTGAAAATGTAATAGCTGTGCAAATAGTTTTGATACACTTCCTTGGTATCAGCAGCTACTGTTACACAGATTGTTACATCTGTCATTTTCCAGGTCATTTTATGAAACTAAGGGAGCATACTTCAAAGGCTACTGAGTATATGAAATAGATTTTACTGCAAATAATTATCGGAAAGCTATTTACTAGCTGGACTTCAGCTATATGTCTTCCTGTAATATGTTCCTTAAAACTTCCTTGGGGAAAAGTTGCTATATTAATATAACTTTGTTAATCGGGTTCAGTTTATATTTTCCATGTACGGTGGCGGGATGGATATTTGTTTCAAACGCTTAGTGTGACTGTCCTTGCATACTAGCTTGCTGTTTCGGGCTTAATCGATGATGCTGGAGAATATCTGAGTGAGCTAAATGTTATTTTTTTCTTCTCTTTTCCTCTTGCTTACTGTGCTTTTGCTTCTTTTTTCTAGATATTTTTGCTTATTCCTTCTAGTCTGATTTTGCAGTTCTAGACTAAGACGTGGCAAAAGTTCTCAAGATTAACATTCAGAAAAAAAGTAAAGCCTAAGGAGAGCTAAAGGACGCAAGCTGCTTTCTTTACAAGAAAGAAAAGCAGAGGGATGTCTGGGGCAAAGATGGGGGAAGGTTTAATAAGCACACATACAAACCTATATAATTAACATACTGCATTTTGGATTTATAATTATCTAATTAATATGATATGTATATGTGCACTCGCACATATATGATAAATTCATGTGTCACGTAAAAACCAACTTGATAGCATTATACTTTGCGAAGAAGAAGAGTCTGTATAGCATGCATTAGTAAAGTCATTCATTATTTACTCAGGTTCACTAAGTGAAACTACATGCCAACATATCTGTATTGCCTCCTTAATCTACTAAAATGATTGATCCATGTTCACTTGTGTAACCGTAGAATCTCTCTCCTGCTAGGTTTTCCTGTTGTCTGTTTCTCTTTATCCAATATAGTGCAGTTCTTATTCTCCCTATATTTAGCGTCTGTTACTAATTTAATCTTTAGATTAATAGTCAATTTATGTTAATCTTCTTTCTTTTTTCCTTGCACTTTCTTATTTTTCTTCCGATGCTTAAAATAGAAGTGGAGCAAAAAGGTAAATAACGTATACAGTCCAAACCCCAGCTCCTTGTTATGTGCCTTATGGATGTTAACCTCTTCCCTTCCCCTCCCCACAACACTCTTATATTATGATAATCAGCAGGATCTCATAAGTACACCTCATAAAGAAGTCGACTGTTTGCAATAAAGTGACTTGGCTGCTTAAAGTAGGTGGCGGGGTATAGTGTCTGAAATACTTGGGCTGGAGGGAAGACTCCCTTGCTTTTTTCTCTCCCTTTCTCTTTGTCTTTCTTTCCCTCTCTTTCTCTCACCCTTGGGTAAATTCTTGTTAATCAAGTGTCATCTTGCCTGGCTTCCAGAACCCTCTCCATAGCATGCCATGGTTACAGGGTTTCCTGGTCTGTTTCATTCATTGCTTTGGTTGTGTTTTGTTTTCTCTGCTCCTAATTGCTTTCTCTATATACCTGATGATTTGTTTTGTTCCTTTATTTTTAATCGAGGCACCTCCTTTTTCAGCCTCACCACTTCTTAAAGTTCTAAACAAGTCGATGCGATTTTTTTTTGGACTGAAATGACCTAGCGCACTGCTGCACACCAGTTAAAAGCTCTGGAGCGTTAATGCGTACTCACTAAAGCCTAAGACGAAAATGCAAGAGTAGCTCTACATTTTCAGCTGTCTGTGTATGCCATTGAGCCTTGGTCTGTACTAGTGAAAACAGTTCCCATCCACTTTCCATACTGGTACAGCGAGAACATGGTAACTTTAAGAAAAGTGGATGATAAAGGGTGATAATTGCATTAATTATAACATAAGGTATAATCTAGTGCCAATTAAATTGATTTTTTTTCTTCCTGACACAGTCATTATGATTTACCTACCTTTTTTTTTTTCTTTTTTTGTTTCTTTTTATTATGAGACAGTCTTAATTTGATGTAATTCTTGTCTTACTTCTCTCTGTGACTGTTAGTTTTTGTTTGCCCGGGGACGTTGAAAGCAATTGTGGACTCACCGTATTTATATGAAGCTGAACAAAAAGCAGGTGCTTGGTGCAAAGATCCTCTCCAGGCTGCAGATAAAATATACTTCATGCCATGGACTCCGTATCGCACCGATACTTTGATAGAATATGCTTCTTTAGAGGACTTCCAAAATGGACGCCAGCAGACGACATATAAGCTCCCAAATCGAGTGGATGGTACTGGATTTGTAGTGTATGATGGCGCTGTCTTTTTTAACAAGGAAAGAACTAGGAACATAGTAAAATTCGACTTGAGGACTAGAATTAAGAGTGGAGAGGCCATAATCAATTATGCTAATTACCATGACACCTCTCCATACCGATGGGGAGGAAAGACTGATATTGACTTGGCAGTTGATGAAAATGGCTTGTGGGTAATTTATGCTACGGAGCAAAACAACGGGATGATAGTAATTAGCCAGCTGAACCCCTACACCCTGCGTTTTGAGGCCACCTGGGAAACGACGTATGACAAACGGGCAGCATCCAATGCTTTCATGATATGTGGTGTCCTGTATGTAGTGCGGTCGGTATATCAGGACAATGAGAGCGAGACCGGCAAGAACGCCATCGATTATATCTACAACACCAGGTTAAGCAGAGGCGAGCACGTGGATGTTCCTTTCCCCAACCAGTACCAGTACATCGCCGCAGTGGATTACAACCCCAGAGACAACCAGCTGTATGTGTGGAATAACAACTTCATTCTGCGATATTCTTTGGAGTTTGGCCCACCTGATCCTGCCCAAGGTAAGAATTTGGTTTTTCTCATTTTTAATCTCTTTGTACTTCCATTCAGACAACTATGTTGCGTTGTCTTTGCTCTTAGACCTAGCTCTTGGCAGAAAGGCAAGGAGAGGTTCGTCTGCGCTGTGCTGAGCAGTACAGTGTGACACTGGTGCAAGGCAAACTTGCACCAGAGAGAGAATTACTTTGTTTGGTTTACAGGCTTGTACTTTTCTTCCTT
>VZSZ01008247.1:115882-249915 GCA_013398815.1 Ibidorhyncha struthersii
TAGCTTTTCTGTGTTTGAGAATGAGTTGGGGGATTGTTTATTTACTTTATACCATCAGTCAGTTTGACTTTTATAGCAAAAGTAAGTTTGCGTTCGTACATGCTGAGCTGGAACCCGGTTCCCGTCCATACGGTGTTACCTGACTTCTGAATTGATTACAACATACATGCAGACCTTTTAACTTCTTGGCGCCAGCAGTTGAGAGTGATGTGTGCTGGAGGGTCCCAGAAGAGATGTATGGGGTTAATGTGCAATACCAAGCATAAATTTTTTTCCGCAGCCCTATTTGCACAGTTTCTAATGCCGGGTTAGACAAGATTATCCGACCTCTTTTTAGCAGGTTTCTCGGTAAGTCCATTACAATTGCAGTTCAGCTCACTTGAAGTTTGAACAACTACCTAAAAGGAAAGACACTAACTGCCAGAAGAGGAAAGAAAAATGGAGGTCTTTAGGTCTCAGTAATCCCTAAAAATGACATGAACAGGCACAGCCACATATTAACATCTGCAGGGGAGAGTAAATACCAAGAGAAATTCTCCGTGGTAGAAGATGCGTGCAGCAAGGAACAGAATGTTGATAAGCTGCTTTAGCAATGAAGGTAATACATCACTTCTCTCATCTAGCAGCCACTTTTTCTACTTCGCAAATGTAGTAATAAGGGCTTCTCCATGTGAAAAGTAGTTACCCTGCTTCAGCGAAGCTGATTCATGCACAGCAGTGCAAACAATGTAGTGTGCACACAACGATATCAACATACGTATAGCTTTTCCTAGGTACAAAAGTACGTAAGATGCAGCAGAACAAAGCAGTTTAGAACCAATACATTAGTGATCTCCAGAGCAAAGTGAAGATCTTTCCAATCTGTCTCCTGCAGACCACCCTGGCAACACATGCCCAGGCTCAGGCAGGTTCCAGGTGTTTGGGGACTGAGTTCTGGTCACGATGGCAGCCGTCCTGGGAAGCTTTGCTCTCTGTACATCAAACTAGTCTGTTCCTCAAGGGGGCTTTGGGGCTGCTCTTAGCAGAGACATACCCACCTATGTAATTAGAAAAAATTTATAGCTTTCAATTTTGTATATTCTCATGCATGTCACTTTTCATTCGGTTTAAGTGAGATGAAGATGCATTTTAAATTCTCTGAAGCTTTAATAGTCAGAGGAGAAAATGGAGGCGCAGGCTCTAAGTAGCTTTCACAGTTCAGGCAGCTGCCATGAATGTGGCAAAAGCTAATCTTTAAATCATTGCATTGAGAGAAAAGTGTCGAGGAAGAGCAGCAAGAGAAGAAAAGGCTTTGTAGAATCCTTCCTTTTCTTTAGTAAACCACCAAAGGTTTTCAGTAAGACATTTCATGATGTTTTTGTTATGAGAGGGATTCCAAGATCCTGAGTTACACTACATGTACTGGCCACATCCCATCTAATATCAGAAAGAGATTTGGGCATCCACCAGTACCCCTTTGTGTTCCCAAGTTCCTTGCTGGCATGCAAAGCACAGGCAGAAACAGTTTATTCCAAACAGACCTAGACGAGAAGGAGTCCAGGGCACACTGCAGGGTGCTTCCCTCTCGTCTGAGCTCTTTGCCCATTCACCCATAAAGACAGAGAAGGAATATTTTTTGAGTGATTTATGAGTTTGGGTTTTAAATGCATTATGACATCAGTAAATATATCTGATTATGGCCTTTTTTTGAATATAGAAACCATATAAAGACACTAGATTTATTTGAATACGTGATGCGTATATTCACAAATGGTATTTTTCATTATATAAAGCCAGTACCCAAGATTTTAGTTTTGTGTGGATCTGTACATAGCACATCTAAGAATCTGTTTCAGTTCATTTCCTCTTTTGCCTAAGACGATTGCCTGTAGTTAAAGACTACTAAATTAAAGGAAAAAACATCTAATATGATTGTCCTTGAGATGTACTGCTATAAAACCAAGAAGAGATTCTGTACACTTTCTAACTCTATAATTTATTAGTATTATATTCTCAGTTCCTCTTTGTTTCAGCCTGAAGTCTGTATAAATTGAAGATCAATCCTTCTATTGTTACACAGTTGAAGGATCTATATGTGTAATACACATTTGATTTTTTTTATTTCATATGAAATTAGACCAGATTTTCAGCACATTTGATGAAGGGCATCTTTGTGTTTCTTTTGATCTGTTTTATTTTGGCTTTTTTTTTTGTGGTTGACTCATATTTCTCAATCATCTGCTCAAAGACATAGGTGTTAGGATAACATTCTTTAAGTCACCTAACACAAGAAACTTCTTTTACTGTCTTTTTTGCAATGATACTTTAATATCAAGTATTTAATGGTGTCACAAGGTCAGTGCCTCAAAATTGGAAGTCGTGGCCCTTTCTGTTCAAATGGTTAACTTGGGGCCATTGTGGGAAACTCAGCAATCTGTGTTCCTTCTGTTGCCGTGGGAGCAATAATGATATATAGACACACACTGATTCTTTTTTTCCCCCTCATCTATTTGTCTTGGCTATCAGTTCTTGTCTACACCATAACTTCCAACTACTGAGTGCTTCAAAAACGACAGTCTTTCTTCCTACATGAAAGATGAATTTGTCACATTTGAGTCACACTTTTGAGGTCGAGAGTTTACATTTGCTCCCAGGGCCAAAATCTTGAACTCATCCATGACCCCAAATCTGCCTTTTTTGTCTCAGTTGTTTCATTTTTAAATCTGCCTATTGAAACCTCTGAAATACCGCTATAATTAACCTAATGTTGACCTTGCCCTTGCTGCAAACCTACGGCAATTTCTCCTCTTGCAACTGTGTTATGCATTCCCTATATCCTTATTTTCTCAATCTTCAGGAGAACCCTTCAGATTTCTAAAATTGCGGATGCTGCAGCCAGGCTACCGTTTTACCCTGGCAATTGGGTCTGCTGCCCTTAGAACTCCCCCCTTAACCTCATTCTTCATGTGTTGTTTTTTTCTTCTCTCTACTCATGGGAATTACAGTACATAGATGCAGAAATGGCTTTCAGAGCTACAGCTGACAAGTAGGATTCAGATATTGCAGAACAGCACATTTTCTAAGGATAAGTGTAAAAATTACATCTAAAAATCAAAACCTTAATTTAGAAATAAAATAAAATACATCAGGCCCTGCAAAAAGCAGCTATGAAAAATTCAAGACTAATCAGAGTTCTTATATCCTTGGTAAATTTAGTGGATATGTCCTGTTACATTCTCTCTGAAGGAGGTATCCAAGGGACCAAACGAATCCTGGCTGAAATAGGAACTTTTAAAGGAATTTTAAGTTAAAAGACCAGGAAGAATGAAGGGAGTTTTCCCCCTAAAAAGTGAGTATGAGCATTACATTGTAAGGTTTCCTTGGTAACAAAAAGAAGATAAATCCTTTTGTTCTGTGTTAGTGCGTTAGGGAGAGATTTCATGTACACTCATCCCAATTTGCGCTAACTGTGCAAACTGTTCAAACTGAAGTTGTCTCCCCTTTTGTACCATGATACCCATCATTAAGTTTTATTGGATCACTGCAGGAAAATATGGATGTTGTGAGTGCGGACAGAACAGAAATTTGGAGAGTACTGTTACCAAGGGCTTGAAATAATAGGAAACTAGTGCAACTAAATCTTGATAACACCAAGAATCTACAACGAAGTCATGCAGCAAATGGTTACATAAATTAGATCTTTACTATAATATCGAATCTGATACACTACAGATTGATGGAAGAGGGGTTGTACAAGTAAAGACAACATAATGGAGACCAGATAGCACATTTCTTGATCACAGGTATTTTGCTGATTTTGTGGCATATTTATTATCATTTTCAGGGTATAAATTTATAAATGGCTGTGTAAACATTTCGCTTTCAACTAAACGTGATTTGGCAGGGTCAATAGAGTACTGGCCAGCATAATAGCTGGAACCTATAGGTAATTAGGTAAGTCTTAGTGACTTCCCTACTATCCACTGAAGCATGAAAACAGACACATAGTGGTAATAAGCAGAAGGCAGGGAAATCTGGATTTGCACAGGTTTTTGATTTCTGTTGCTTTACACGGCAGCTCAGTGTATGACACCTTTTGAAAATGAAGGCAGGTACATAGATTTTCACGTGTCCGAATACACTGAAATATCTGACCTATAAAAACACATGTTTAACTGAAAAATCCATGCAGCTGATTTCTAAAATTACCTGGGTGCAGAGATGAAAATAGAACCATTAGTATTTTCCTCTGGGTGTTCCAACACAATTTTAAATCTAAGGTCAGAGTTGTATTTTGGATAGGGATTTTTTTTTGTTTTGGCTTGGTTTGTTTATTTTAAAATGTATTTTATGCCTGCTTAGAATAGAAACCTGTTGGCAAAGAATACTAGATAGCTTGTGTGCCTTCTCTAAATCTACTCTTCACTGTCAGTTGGGGAAACAAAGTTACTATTCCCCTGCTGTCCTAGGCAATTGTGTTATGTTTTTTATAGATATCACACTGTTAAACAGGTGTTAAGTTTTACTCCAGTGGTGTCTTCATTTTTAGAAACAGACCGTATGCATAACTGTTTAAATCAGCTGTTAGGAACTGCATGAAACAAATGTAAATTAATTGCCCTCAACTAGCGTCTTTGGCTTTACTTCCTATTGCTCTTTTCTTATTTTTTGTTTTAATTTTACAAAGACTGTCTTAAGACACACCTATTCTTAGAAAAAGGAAGAAGGCAGGAGAGGTTTTGGTTTTCTCCTCGGCATGTCAAGCCTAGTCAAAAAGTCCAAAATAGAATCTCACATTGTAAAAACGGCTTTTTTGGCGTTGGACAAAAATTACGTATTTTCAGCCTTGTACAGGCTCACCCCTGCTGCTTGGAACAATAGGTTAATAACCTCGACATGGAGTTTGTTCTTCTTCTTAGTTGCGGCGTATTAGTCATCGCTGCCATTATCTTATATTGGTAAAGCACTCTGCAAGGCAGTGCCTGGCAGCCGGCAGATGCCATCACCCTCAGCTTTCAGAACACGACACATCAGGTGGTGGCAGCTATCATGTGTCTTCCTGCAGCTGAGGAGAGTGGCCTTGCAGATTAAGTTCCCCAACAGGTCATTAAAAACAAAATGATCTGCCTTCTAAAAGCTGGATGTGTTCAGTCGTTCCTTATTTTTTCAGCCGCCTTCTTGCCCAGGCTTCTAGCACTGTCTGAAGTTTCCTGGTACCTTCTGAAATATACTGACTTCTCCTTTTTTTAAATTTAATTGAAAAGAAAGTCTCTTAGAAATGATCTGTAATTTTTTCAGTTTTGTGAGAGAGGTGGTTTGCATTCTTTCTCCTAAAATGGGAGGTTATGAATATATTTCTAAAGTATGTGCTACTGCTAAGCTATGCAGGTCATTTTTGAAACATAGGTGATTTGCTTTGAAATTGGTTTTAATGGCTAACATGAAAATTGTTCTACCTAAAGTTGTGTAACGACAGCAGGATATTTTAGCTGAGGGTGCAGCACAAAATATGTTCTGAAAATGGTTACCTCACTACTGAACTTCAGAGAGTTGTTACGAATTCTTAGAGTGATATTTTGCTCCCGAGACAAAGCTATCCTAAACATTATAGGTTTTGAGTAGTAATTGCAATAATGCTAATACACATTTCAGTGATTAAATATGTACTAATTAGCACAATGTGTTAGGGGATGAATAGTAATAATTGGTTGTCCCCTGCATCATTCTCCATCCCCACCACTTCCCCATTCCCCAGGACCTGATTCAGCAGGCACTGCCTGACACTTCTGTGTGTGATTGCAAATGCTTTTGACAAATGTTAATTGGGAAAGCACTAGAAGGCTGGATGCATTGTAATCAAAAGAAAATTACAGCAGTTTCGCAAGATGTCAGGCAAGCACTTGCAGAACAGATCCGGGGATTTCAATAGGTTTCATAGTAGCTGGCTGCACCACAAGTTCGGCACAATTACCCAGACTGTATTCAAGCAGCCAAGAATGAGACTGAAGAGAAGACAGCCTCTGAAGAAGTTTCACATTTGTGAGCAAGAGAGGGCTGAAAGGCACATCTTCGCACTTAGTCTTTAAAAACAGATTGTGATGTTCAAAAACTCCACTCTCAATTCACATGAAAACAAAAAGATGAATTCGTATTTGCGACTCCTAATATATTATAACTGAAATATAACTGAAAAAGGATTTTGTAATAATTATCTGCCAAACTACTGGGAATTAATCTTATTCAAAACACTGACTTAAAAATCTTCTGCTGAAAGAAAGTGAGGCAGCTCTTCGTTTGTTTTTTGTTTATGATTTAATTTAGAGAAGATACATTGTCCAGTAAGTCAGAGTTCAAGGGCCTAGCAGAAGAAAAAAAAAAAAGAAAAAAGCCAAAGTTAATCCTAAAATTATCTTCATTTATTTCTGTGTCAGTTAAGGTTTAAAAAAATACTTGCTATGAGCTTATTTTTCTCAGCACAAGGATCTGTGCTTTTCTGTGCCTGTAAAGCGCTGTGAACACTAATGAAGATTTGGAAATAATTAATGATAAGTGTTTCAGTTACATTGCTCACGTGCATTGTTTCAGCCATTGCTCAGTATGCATTTGAAGGTGATGAACAGGAATTCCGGACTGTTCTCTCCACTAGCATTATCTGGTATGATCCCTCCAAAGCCTCACAAAGTGGCGTGGCTCGGGCTGTACCGCAGCAGCTCCGCCAGTGCCTTCCCGACACGGGTCACTGGAGTGAGCAGCTGCGGGTCCCAGGCAGAAGTGATTTGGCCGAAGCGAATCCTAGTGTTTCATAAAAGATTAAACTAGGTTCCTGTCACTGGCTTGAACGACTTGTGTCTTCATACCTGCTTTATCAAAAAAGGATGTTAAGGCCCGAAATGTTCAACCGCGGGAACACCACGTACACGCTAGGCGCTGCTTCTGTTTGGAGCTAATCGGGCGTGCGGCAGCGCTCTCAAGCAGAATGACTGCCGGGTAGGAAGATGTTATCGTAATTATTTTCCTGGAAGGTGTGTAGTGGGTGACTTGAAGTTTTGGGGTCTGTTTTTTTTTTTTTAAATGGTCTCGTTAGTTACAGTCCACTGCCTTTGTTGTTAAAGCTGGACTGCATTGTTTACGGCATGCTAATTCAAACGATTCTGTCTATTGAGTTATTCCTTCTGCAAAAGTCATTAAGTAATCTTTAATTGCTTTGAGCGTGTTTGTTATGTACTGATAACTCACTAGTACTGCCTTTCAGCCTTTAGAAATGTGACTATCAATTTTTATTACGGAAGAGATTATTTGGAGAATGTGCTGAAACATCATACTGGTATGAGCTGGGAGTGAAAAAAAAAATCAGTCCGAGTTATATCTTAGGCACCCAGAACAGCAACAAGAAAAGACTAATATTAAGATAAAGGAAAGGAGACACTAGAGAAAAACTATATAAATAACATTTAAAGAATTGTTTCTTTTTATAATTCTGAATTCATTTACTTTATTATTACTCTAATTTTCTCTGTGCAGTGCCTACCACAGCAGTGACAATAACTTCTTCAGCAGAGCTATACAAAACCACAGTGTCAACCACTAGCACTACATCACAGAAAGGTCCCATAAGCACAACTTTAGCTGGAGGAACAAAGGAAGGAAGCAGAGGACCCAAGCCGCCGCCACCCGTTTCCACAACCAAAATTCCTCCCGTGACAAGTTTTTTCCCTTTGCCAGAGAGATTCTGTGAACCAACTGAGGCCAGGGGGATTAGCTGGCCTCAGACACAAAGAGGAATGATGGTTGAACGCCCTTGTCCCAAAGGAACACGAGGTATTGCCTTTAAAAATATATCTTGATTTCATGCAGACATTTCAAAAGCTATGTGCTGCTCTCTCATGGTGAATTTTTTTTTTAATCTCAAGTTGTCTGTTACAAGTTTTTGTTACTTGGAGAATGCAGTATCTACAGGCAATGGTCAAGTTTTAATCTACAAATGGCATTTGAGTGTAGCCGCAAAATTACCTTGTGCATGCGCTTTGGAGAGGTCAAATTTTAGGGCTTTGCTTGAGGACTGTTGTGAAATATGCTTACAGCTGCCTTTCTCATTATGAGCTCCCCTCTGGATGAGCTCCAGGAAAAATCAAGGGCTTTTTGTTTGTTTGCAGAAAACGTCTGGTACTTTTCACTGACTTTTTTTATTGCTGTTTGTAATCTACATTATTTCCTTACGTTTTTGTCAATTATTGTCAACTACTGCCATTAGCGGCATTCAGAATTTAACATTGCTTAGGAGCACAGTGTAGCTGATTTCCTGAATGCATGCGGAAGAATGGTTTCCATTTCACTGTAGTTTTCTACATCTGTTGTAGGAACTGCCTCGTATCTCTGCGTGGTCTTAACGGGAACGTGGAACCCCAGAGGCCCTGATCTTAGCAACTGCACCTCACACTGGGTAAATCAGCTGGCTCAGAAGGTTGGTTGAAACCTTTTAATCTGCTGTACACTAGTGATTAAGGATTTTAACTCTGAGCATTAATAATTCAGTTTATTGAAGCCGTCTTTATTACTCTATGTTCATTTAAAGTAGAAGGAGTTATGTGTACTTTGTGTGCAAAGCATTGGCCAACAGTTAGGTTCATAAGTGTGTTTTGGTACGCTCTCCCTCTAAGTTCTTGTATTGAATCTATGATTATGTGTTTTCATTGCTATTTAAAGCAAAGTAGTTTTGCTGGTGTTCGAAAAACAAAAGCTGTATTTGCTTAATAAATCAAATATTATAAATTACGCAGCAAAAACTGTGGTATACTGCAAGGTTTTTTGGTTCAGGAAAAATTATACTGTAATAAATAGATTTTTGTCTGAGTGCATTAATAACACTATGATTAGAGCGCAGAGCCACTTTCTGTGTTTTCCCTCCCTACTGAGATTTACTAAGTTTATGAAAACTGGATAATTTGTTGTCAGTACCAGGCTACTTGACTTTCAAATGCCTCAAGCACTAGTATGAACAAATAGATTTCTTACTGTCTGATAATGGCAGTAAAATAAAAGTAAGGATGAATAGAAGATCTAGCCCAGAAGTCCCAGTCTGATTTCTGGTTTTGATGGCTGTTAAGAACTGCTTTTGTGTGTCACGGATCTGAGAACCTTTAATCTTCTGAGATAAAGAGAACGTTATTGGTCTCAATTAGTTGCAGATTTCAATGTATGTGCAAATGGTTATTTCACCACAACAAAGGTACACAGGGAATTGGGATTAGGAGCCTCAAGCAGAACAAGGGACCCTGCTGAGATAATATAAATTGTCATTTCAGATCAGAAGTGGAGAAAATGCTGCTAGTCTGGCCAATGAACTGGCTAAACACACCAAAGGACCGGTCTTCGCTGGCGATGTTAGTTCATCAGTGAGGCTGATGGAGCAACTCGTGGACATTTTGGATGCTCAGCTGCAGGAACTGCGGCCCAGTGAAAAAGACTCTGCTGGAAGGAGTTATAACAAGGTACACATCTCCCGTCACCTTCTCCTGCTGGGATAACCATTGCCCTTGTGGTTTTTTTTTTTCTTTCCCTTTCAGAAATATTAATCTATACTTTGTTCCTGCGTGCTTATAGTTCTGGAATAAACATGTAAGAGAAAACAGCAGTAAATACACAGCGGAAAGTTGCAATTACCTTCTTTAGGGAATAAGATATAATTCACAATAGCTAGCTGGTCCTGAAATATATAGCTGTGTCCCTTATTAAAATCTGGAATGCGTTGTGGCTAGTGTGAGGGAAATCAGCATTAGCTCTCAGAAATTCTGTAACAAATCAGCCTGTTTATCCAGTGATCCTTTTAACCCTGAACATGTAATAAAATCAGTGGGATTCTGCATAGGTGCTGGGTTTTATTTTAATCTGACTTCCTGCAGAATAATAGCACTTTCTTAGCATTTTAAAGCTGCCAACATCACTTATAATTGGTCTTTATGAAAATGCCTTAATACACATATCCAAAACACGAATAAGTGTGTTCTCCGGAATGATGTTCAGAGAAGCATTTCAGAGAAAATGTATGTCCTTCTGGTTAAAATACAAATCACAAGTGTTATTACCATTACTCTTTTTCTCAGAGGAAATGCTGTAATTCTCAGCTTCTTCCTTGTGTCAGCTTAGTCAACAAGCTACAAATGAAACAGTTTTTCAGCCTCCTTTAGAGAAGGAGCTCCATGCACTCCTGGTATTTTGGCAATAGTTTTATTTACAATCCCTAGCTGCCCTTAAAAGAGTTTTCCCAGAGACAGATCAGGTGCCCACAAAGGAATTTTCTCCTTTAACCTTTTCACACAAATCCCATCGTTTGGGCAGAGATATCTGGGCACCTGTATAAAGGTTGGGGAAGAACATTTCCTGTGTGATTTTTTTTTAGTAGTCATTGCTGGACAGACATTAGATTAATGTCCAGGCTATAGCTCAAATTCGGGTTTTGAAAAACCAGACTAATTTTTTTGATATTTCTAAAGCTTTCCAGAATGTGTCTAACTTCTGATTTTCTTTTTTCTTACTAAAAAGCTCCAAAAACGAGAGAAGACATGCAGGGCTTACCTTAAGGTATCTCTCCTGTGCTGTCACCCTGCTTTCTCCCTGCTTCAGCAACCTGCCACGCTTTATCATCTTGCTGCATGATCCTATGTATTTCAGTCTTTGATAAATGTGTATTGTGCCCCATATCAACTGTACAAATGTTGGCTTTGCACAGGTATAACACTCAGAAAAAAAAATTAAAGATCAAAGTTTATACCTCTTTTACCTCAACTTGTTCAAAACTAAAAGAGCAGAAATGGTTATTGCCTGAATTGGAAGTAACATGTCTCTCATAATGCAACTTTGGGTAGAGGAAAAAGCTGGCAACTTACAAGAAATTACTTCAGATTGGTAGTATTTTATATCAAAGACTGCTTGGAGTTAATTTGCTTGCATGAAAAATGTACATTATATAGCCTGCTTTGTTCTTTGTGTATTGTTATACCTAGTAAAATCAGTCTTACAGTTATAAGAGTTGTTACAAAGGCCAGATTCAGTGACTTCAGGATAAAATGTAAAGACAAACGTTTCTCGAACTTTACTAGTAAAATGCGTGCCACGTGTTCCATTAATCAGGCTATATGGAAGGCATGTAACACATTGCTACCCAATTTTCAGTTTCTTTCATCTGCTGTAAAATGGTTGTCCGTAGTGGCCAGCTCCTGCTCTGCAACACAATGCCACTAATGCCACCTCGCACCTATGAAGAAGAGAAAAATGTCCTAGAGCAGATTGTGTCTGGCTCTGAAAACTTTTCTTGCACATTTTTTCAAAGTTTCTTTTGAAATACTGATTTTTACTTGTACCCTCTGAGATAAAATGTAAGAACGATTTTTGAAAAGAACTTTGAAATACTTTGCAACATAATAAAGCAATTCAGACTCTTACTGAAGAGACATTTCTCTATACAGGGCGCTTCTGTCTTTTATCCTTCAGCCCAGGAAGGGGATGGGAGTTGTCCAGTTATGCAAAAATTTGACAAAAAGAGACAAAAATCTGGAAAGTAATGAACTTCTCAAATAATAGTAATAGTTTTTTATTAGAAAATATTTTTTAATAGTAAAGGGGAATCCAGCAGATGTGGTTTGAGTAGACTGAGTTTTCGTACTTCATTTTCAATAGTAAACATGAACGTGAGAAGAGCAGTAATAGGGTTGCTCCGACAGCTGCGTCACAGGAGCCGCGTGGTCTTCCACTGCCCGCTCACCTCTCTCTGAGAGGAGAGAACGCCTCAGAAATATTACTGGGCAAGTGATCATTTTCCACAGGAAAAATGTAGAGTTAGATTATCCCATAATAAATAAAAAGCGTTTTGTATTAATGAAGGCATACCGCCAGCGCTATATGGAGATACACAAGAAACCGCCGCACAACCTTAATTTCCGACTGGTGTCATTTTCTGTAGGTCTCAAATGGGCTTCTCTGCTTAGATAAGACTAATAAACCTCTTGAAATTACAAATCAAAAGCTGACTTACACTATGCAAATGAAGCAAGTTCCCACTTTGTGACAGAGGATTCATTTGTACCTCAGATTAGAGGCTCCGATCTGTATTTCTTGGTGACTAATGAATCTGGCCTCTGCAGACCAATTTCTGTTCCACTCTAGTTAATGGCTGCAGCAATATCAGTGCAAGCATTTTGACTATTCTGTCTCCCATTAGAGAAAGAAAAAAGGCTTTAATGCCACTTCGAAGTATCTTCCACCTGCCAGGAAGGTCGTGGTGGCTCACAGTGCAGACAGAAAGAGGATATTAAAATGGATTAGGCTAATTAATCTTGCTTTGACAATAGCCTTGACCAACTTTTCCTATTCGTTTATTTGCACAATATAGTATTCCAGACCGACATCTTTCTGTTTGTACAATGCGTTCTGTTTCCGTTCCCAGTGCTTTTAAATTGATCAAACAAATTATATATATGCTTAATGACACATTATGACTAGGTAAATGGGACAGAGTAAACAGGGTGTTTCAGCAATGCATGGCGTACTCAATGCACAGCATACTCAATGCACAGCTACATTATGCATTAATGTAAGAGCCTGCCTTCAATTGATTAACTGATTACTGTGATTGATTGGATTATTTTGTAAAAATAATGTAATCATGTCACTGAATTCTTTTTCTTCCTTATTTACTGTTACTTTACATGCAGCATAATGAACCTTAAAACCTGATGATAGAGTTGTTACAAGAAAGACTTTTTAAAATGGCAGCTTTATTCAGTTTTACAGTTTTGCCTTCACTGATAACAGGGACAGTCAGTGGACATCTTGTTTGCTCTATTGATTTCCTTTTTTAACTGACCTTTGTGCAGGAATGGGAGTTAGTAATCTTTTTAAGTATCTATGAACAGGTACAGGAACAGGAGGGGGAGGGAGAGTGGCTCGGGCTAATTTATATCCACTGAGTCAGCTTCATTTCATGCCTCCTGTAATAAAGAAGGCAGTTTGTCATAGACAAGTAGTTTATAGTGCTATAGCTGCATGAGTTGGGCTAAGTTTCCAGAAAAGTATTATTGTCATTTTAGCCTAAACTGCAGAATGCCAGTTTTGGCGTGAGTGTCTTTAAATAGAAGTTACACGTTTTGACATTAACTTTAAGATGAAAGCTTCAGGCAAAACTTCTGGCATTTATTTTTACATTTTTCAGCACTTTAATAAGACTGTCTTTATATGTGACACAAGACGAGTCAAATCTGCATGTTTACCACTTAGAGACCACACAATGCTAGTGGCTAACTGCACTTCTATTAATGCTAATCCAGCGAGAGGATGGAAAATATTTTTATGTTGAAAATAGTTTTCTAGTGCCATTAAATCACAGTAAATCATTCTGACAGTTAAGTATTATAATTGTCACCAGATAATGTTGGGAACTTTCCCCAGCTGCCTAGGGCAATCAGACCTAATGATAGTGTTCTAATGAATGCAGGCAATTGTGGATACAGTGGACAACCTGCTCAGGCCTGAAGCTTTGGAGTCCTGGAAGGACATGAATTCTTCAGAACAAGCCCATGCAGCCACAATGCTACTTGATACGTTAGAAGAAGGGGCTTTTGTCTTGGCTGATAATCTCTTAGAACCAACTAGAGTCTCAATGCCCACAGAAAATATCGGTAAGTGAATTTTTTGTCAAGCATAATTTAAAGTGCTGTGCGTTGCTTTACGCAAAATCAGGAAAAATTACTCCAGATAGCCACAAACTCTTTGAAAGCTGAGCTGCATAACATCTGGTGGAAAGATAAGTGCTCCTAAGTGGGGGAGACACACTTTTCTTGTTCAGTTCTTCAAAATTAGCATTCTTCTTTAGTGTCGTTAATACAATGTAAAATGGAAAGTAGTTGATGTTGCAAAGTTGATTTACCACTGAAAAATCATTAGCAGAACATATGGGTATGAAGGCTGCTTAAATGGCAGACTATGGATTTTTCGAGGTAACTGCTTTCTGTAGAGCTGCAGAAATGCTTTCCTGTTACATATAATCTGTTCCTAATGAATTTAAATTACTTTTTTGCAACGTACTCTGCCAGTTAAATATTTTAGGCACTCAGAACATAGGCCAAATGTTTATATTAAACATGACTGCCTTCAGGTAAAAGTGTGTTCAGTGAACTACATCTCCCATAATGCAGAATAGCTATGCTCCAGAGACTGCAAAATAGCTGAAGATAGTTGGAGCATAATTTGGAATTTAAGCGGTGACAGAGAAGTGAAGGGGTTTGGTATTAGAGATGTGCAAATATTGGTACATGGGATGTGTTAAAGCAAAAATCATTGCTATGCATAAAATAATTCCTTCATCTTATTACAGAGATGAATCTAGTCTCAGTGAGGTACAAGTAAGCTAAAAGTCTGCTAATTTGAGGGGTACCGAGACAGAGACTTGGACTAGACTGCAGAAATTAGACTTTTTATCTTTCAATGTCTCCATATTTGTAACTGTAGAAGGTGATTCCTCCTAGTTTTCAATTTGAGTAGGAAGATACTGGGAAAGGACAGGGAAAGGTGTTACAGTCCATTATCAAAGTAACTGCACCAGTTGTTTCTGAAGGAATGTGGGTAGAATCACAGAAAATCTCTCTCAGGGTGTACACAGGCAGTTCCATGGAGCTCAGTAGGCTGTCTGAGTATCACTTCTTATGATAAGCTGTCTTCAAGTCATAGTTAGTAACACATTATTGATGCTATGCAAGCCTGAAGTCCCAGTGCACATACCTATGTGTGGCTTAGAGAAAGAGAAATCATTCCCTAGTTTCATACCTTTTGTCCATCTATAGTTTAGACCTATAGTTACACCAGTTTAATATAATGCAGATATTTGTCAACAAATTAACCAGTCTGACCTATATATTTTTATGTAACCAAGGGGATCCAGCCTTTGATGGTAATCCCATGGAAGCTTCCCAATATACAATGTGTTGTAAAATTAAAACTTACATAAGGCTGAGTGGCATCTCAGTTTTCAATTTAAATATTTTTTAGCAGAACCAATAAAATGGTTTCCTATAAAGCTTTATGCAGAATTAGATTTAAGAAAAAAAAATAGAGATTTTTTTTTAGTTATGAATACTAATTTAGCTAAATACATGGCATAAGTCTACTTAGGTGTTCATTTCCTGACTTTTAAAAACTATATATCTAAATCAATATTTAAAGTTCTGAATTTGTTAGCAGAGGGTACTGCATAGACATTAGGAGCTTCAAAATTAACATTTCTCTGCAACGTGTGTGTGGTATTTTTAAGTGGATGTTTTGGGGGCACAAATTAAAATAAAGTTTGATGTCACGTTATCACTATTAAAGTGCTGTCATTTTAGTAGTGTACACTAGGTTTAGTTAAAGAAACTAACTGTGTGCTTGAAGTGTGCAGTACAGATCTGTCTTACAGTGGCAAGTGAGGACAGCAGTGTGAGAAAACTAAATAGAGTGGGGGAAATACTGTCATCTGGCATATTGCAATCTGGCCAAGAGACTTTCATTACATTCTCCTTTTTTACCACCTTTTTTTTTTTTTTTTTNTTTTTAATCTCTGGTCTGCTTAGTTTTGGATGTTGCAGTGCTCATTACTGAGGGCCAGGTGCAGGACTTGAAATTTCCTCAGGGCAGTAAAGGAGGCAACTCGATTCAGCTCTCTGCAAGCACCGTGAAACAGAACAGCAGGAACGGTGAGTCTTGGGCACGGAGCACTGAAACTCCATTAGCTTTTATAAAACCTACATTACCTCCCCTAGTTAAAATATCAAAACAAAACACAACAAAACTGCTCTGTCGCTTTTTCTCGAAGATCATGGGTACCTTGGCATTTTTCTTCAAATCCATCACCTGAAAATGCCTCTCTGATTACTGATGCTTTATTGTCAGTTCGTTAGAGCACAGTTTGCTCTGTCTTTCTGTAGACCTTTATGGCATGATGATGGGATTTTTTTTTCTTTTGTAGGATTAGCAAAACTGGTTTTCATCATTTACAAAAGTTTGGGGCGTTTTCTCAGTACTGAAAATGCAACCATAAAGCTGGGCAGCGACTTTGCTGGGCGGAATAGCACGATCGCAGTCAACTCCCATGTCATTGCAGCCTCTATCAACAAGGAGTCTAGCCGGGTGTACCTGACTGATCCTGTGCATTTTACGCTGGAACACATTGATGTGAGTTATGCTAATGAATTAATGGGAAGGTCATAAAATCAGCAAGAGAGAAAAGCAATGCAGAAAAATAACCTTTTTTACATTTGAATTTTAAATGTTGGACTAGGTCAGAGACTCAAGCTTAGTTAAGTCTATGAACATAAAATTAAATGAGCCTGGTTCAGTGATTATTAGAACTTAAGTGTATTCTTAATGAAAGCTAATTCAGTAATCAACATGAAAATGTAAATGACTAATTTGTTTCTAACTGAAAATTAACTCTTACCTTAGTAGTAGCAGGGTAGAAAATAACACTTAAGATTCTTGATGGTCGGATGTAGCAAGCTTTAATGACACTTTAACTTTTTACATTAATTTTGGACCAAGTTCTGGAAGCTTAAATGCATTTATTTTGTTGTTTACATGCATTTATTCAGTGAAGAATAAAGTATTATATTTTGGTTTGTTACACTTTAAGGTCGTGTTTATTTTCTTCATGGTAATTTATTTGATGTGTTTCTTTGTTGCTTAGTTTGGCCCTTTCTGTTTTCATGTCTCACGTGGGGAAAGTAAATAATCACTGCCATGGTAGAGAAAATATGGTTGTATTTTCCTCTCATTTTGTCTGTTTTTATAAATCTATTTTGATTGTTTTTCATCAAAATAGATAGGCATTGAGGAATGAACTTTCCTGATGTCTGTTCACGTGACTTTGGTCTGACCAAAGGTGAGAATCAAAGGAAAAAGATCATATTTTCAAATTCTCAATTACAGGAAAAATATCTTCAGAATAAATTCACAGTCCTAATTTTGCAGAAAGCAAAAATGACTATAATGTACCATCAGTGCATAAAATCGTAGGATGGAAATTGTAATTGTTTAAAATTGGGTCTACAGTAATTGAGACTACACTTTAGAGTGTTTCGGACTATAAAGTCCCTTTTAAACTAGGTGTCTTCCTTGTATTGCATAGTCCACAATTTTGCTGATGAAAAACTTTATTGTCCGAAACATGCAAAGTTTAATCTAAATTACCCTTTACACATATTAAACAATTGTTATTGCCATCTTAGTGTGTAAAATCCTCATTTTATGTTATCCTTCTATCTCCCAGCCTGACAATTACTTCAACGCAAATTGTTCCTTCTGGAACTACTCAGAGAGGACTATGATGGGATACTGGTCAACTCAAGGCTGCAAACTGGTTGACACAAATAAAACTCATACAACGTGTGCTTGCAGTCACCTAACCAACTTCGCAATTCTTATGGCTCATCGGGAAATTGTGGTAGGTAATGATGTTTCTAGCCATTGGCAGGGAACAAACTTTTAAAGATTTTTAGCAACATCCAAAATTGCTGAAGTTTCTGGAGTATTTATAGCTTCTACCCACTCTTTCCAAAGCAATTTGCTTCTCTAGCACTTTTCTTCCTCACCCATAAAATAGTAAAATAACTATAAATAGTAACTATAAGTAAAATAACAGGAAAGAAAAATAAGGAAGGACAAGAGTTTTCTTCAAGTCATATTTTAAAGTTACTGTCCAACCTTAGAACCGTTTTACAGACTTCCCCTCAGTACAGCTGGAGAGTGTCGGTAGGGGCAGCTGTGCAGACTGTTCCCTGGAAGCACGCATGCCAGCTCTCCTTAAAGCAGGAAGGTCAAGGAGCTTCCGTACTGGTTGTTTAAATGTCTCTTCATAGCTTGAAATTTTGTTGTTTAATTAAAGCACTTATTGGATGTCAGGGGGGGCAGAGCATGCAATATTTGCAAGGTTGTGTGACTTTTCATAAACCCATTCTATTTGGAAAGGTCACTGAAAAGATAACCAAGACGACAAAAGTGATTCTGTTGCAACTGAAGCAAGGAGCCTTCTTTAGCTAAACATGAGATTAGAGATGGAATTACACACGTAACATGTTCTGCATTTTGTCCTAATTGGTGTGTAAATTGTTGCTTTCTTCTCTGCTGTGGAATTGCAGGTCTGTAGGAAAGAACATGTACACTTACAGGAGAATGCAGGGAAAGCTCACCTCTTTCTTTGCACTTTCAAAATGTTGTTTCTCTACTTCTTGTCTGACAAGTTTGCAGCGAGTCATAAGAAAAGTAAAGATGCAATCTGATCTAGCTAAAATAGTCACATTTTTCTGTCAGACCTGCTCATCTTGTATTTACCCTAATCTTGCTCTTCTTGGAAGCTGACCTGAGACTGAGAAATTACTGAGTACATTTTGCCCATCTCATGTAAGGAGCAAGTAACTTTTCTGGATGCTACCTGTGCAAATAGGTTTTTGTTTATACTCATAAAGAGTCATATTAATTTTCTCCATTCTTGGTTATTTCTAGTACAAAGATGGAGTGCACGAATTGCTCCTCACTGTCATCACCTGGGTGGGAATTGTCATCTCTCTTGTTTGCCTGGCCATCTGCATCTTCACATTCTGTTTTTTCCGTGGCCTGCAAAGTGATCGTAACACTATTCACAAGAACCTTTGTATCAACCTATTCATTGCTGAGTTCATTTTCCTAATAGGCATCGATAAGACAGAGTACAAGGTAAGTTTTCTCTGTGTGTACTGATCTTGTTCTCTGAAATGACTGTTTGAAATGGATTTGAATTAAAACATGACAACACTGCCAAGCTTTCAGCATTCTGACACAGAAAGGCTGAAATAAAAGCTCAATGTGAAAACAAAATAGACATGTTCATAAATAGTATTTACATCCATCAAAAATATCACTGTGGCCTTAATTTCTCACTTACGGTAATGTTTTTCATTTTCAGTTGAGAAACATCAGCTATTAACGAAGCAGGTGGCTTAAACTTTTGAAAGAGGAGATGAGATTAAATGTTAACATACTAGGAACATAGATATGTTCTCTCTATATATTCGTATGTCTAACCAGCCATTGATTACTTTTTCGTATATATATATTAGTACAGAGCCTTATGTATTTACTCATTTTTTACATTGCACAGTCATGCAAGTTTTTTGACAGTATTGGTGAAATTAATTCTGTCATTCAGAAGCGATTCTTTGGGTGGAAACCTAATAATTCGGTAGAGTTTCATCCAGAGTTCAGCCAAAAGGGAGAGAATTCAGATTGATTTCTGTTAAGTGGAAACTTCCGAATTACAGCAAATAAAAATGGCATGATGGCTGCTTCATGATTTTAAATAAGCAGTATTACATTATGCATCTAGAACCAACTGTTCATGTCTCAGATTATCTAAACTGTAACCCGTAAAACTCTTACAGTTTCAAAATTAAAGGGTTGCTTATAAAATTGAAAAGTCTGCTCTGTAATTGAAGACTGGGGGTGAGGGCACGATTTCCTTATCTTCAATCATACTGCTTAGCTGAATTTACTTTCTGCAGCTACTGCGAACACATTAGTATTTGAAAATGTTCAGTGTATGTTTTCAGGTAGGGAAAATGCTCTCGTATTTGTGAAAGATAACTGATAGAAGTATATGCTGGTCTATTACACACTATTTAATTAGAGGTGTAATGATGGGAAGAATTTGTGGTTTATATTTTCACCTTTCTTTTTCTTTGCAGATTGCATGTCCAATATTTGCAGGTCTCTTACACTTTTTCTTCCTGGCAGCCTTTGCCTGGATGTGTCTAGAAGGAGTGCAGCTTTATCTAATGTTAGTAGAAGTATTTGAAAGTGAATATTCTAGGAAGAAGTACTATTACGTTGCTGGCTACCTCTTCCCTGCTACAGTAGTTGGTGTCTCAGCAGCTATTGACTATAAGAGCTACGGAACAGAGAAAGCGTAAGTAATTGCAAGTGACCTGAGTGTTTTTCAAGTGAATAATTTTTTAAAGCCTATTAGCTGTCAGAGGGTCCCTGACAGACTAAAATACCATCTGAAAGCTTTATTGGTAAGAGAATGGCAATGCTGTGCACAAATTACAATCAAGTCTTTTGTAATTCTCTAGGTTCAGAGGATTTGTACTCTAGAGAGACCGATTCTAAATTACGGTCTTTCTTTTAACACAAAAGATTGACCTGAAACAGATTGAAAAAGTAAATAACTTTTTGGCCTCAAATGTATATTAAGTAAAAATTCTCAAAGTATCTGACAGGCCTAACCGCCCAGTTTTAAGCTAATGCTTCATTAGATCTCTTTGTTCCAACTGCCCCTCCAGCTAACTCTCGTCCTGAATTATGACAGTACAATATTCCAACCCGTATGTTTCACTTTGATAATATTTTATCAGACGGGTAGAGCAGGATTAAAATTAGCCACTGCCTTTTATTTACAAAAATACGGATACATATAGAAAGTGACAGAAGGTAGACAGAAAACATTTCTGAGGATCTGAGTTGCCAGAGGCATGAATTTGCCTTCCAATAGTGTTTACTTTGTCCTTTGATGAAATTAGTTACAGAATGGGAAGATACTGTTGACTACAAGGAAGCTGCTTGATTTTGCTACTGATGAAAGACAAATAAGAACAATTCAGCAGGGAACTGGGCTGTATGAAAAACGAATCGCTAAGTGAAGTCGTCCCTAATAGGTTTACACGTCATTTAGTCTGGTATCATACGTATTCTTTCTCTACTGTTCAACTCACAGTTGGGGCATTTTATATATACCATATTGCTTTTCAGCAAAACATGGCATCTGAACATTTTCTGTCTCGTATTCCTCAGGAGTAAGCACTTTGCGTATGATATAAAGTTAAAAGCAGATTTTGAAGATTACATGGAAAACCCGTGAAGAATATTTACTGATGTTAGATGCATTAGTCCACGATAACACCTGTGACCAAACTTTTTGACTGGTTTTGTTTTTTCTTATATGTTAGCTATTCCTGATGATGTGTTTTCAAGTTCAATAGTGTTATTAAACAGGGCTCATCAGAAGAGTTTCAGGTTAGGAAAAATTGTCCATGGACCGTGCAATGTTCGTAATTGTTTACTGACAAAATGTTAGCTTAAGAAGTTGTTTTGCACTTTCAATTTATTGGACTGAGGGGCTAATGCAATTGTTCACTTTTTATTCTCTTTTTTCCATGATAGTTGCTGGCTCCATGTAGATAACTATTTTATCTGGAGTTTCATTGGACCTGTTACCTTTATTATTCTGGTAAGAACTTATTTTTTTCTTTTCCTTTCAGGTTGCCCCACAGCAAAGTTAGAAAGATTGAATAACATCAGTCAATACCATCCTTATTCACAAGACATTTCACGAAAATGCTTATAAACAATTTGTAATGTGACCAATGGTTATATAAATGTTTAGAAATCTTTAAAGAGTGCTGACCAAATGATTAATTGTCAAAGCTGTGGTGGCGTAGCCATTTTTTCCTAATGGCTTGAACTCTGAAGGTCGTATTGACATGTGTAGTCATATGAAAAATCAATGAAGTACTAAACACAGGGGTTTTTTTAAAGGAACCGTTATTATTGCTTTCAGTTGAGTCACTATTGTACACGTTCCAGAATTTATCTGCTAATTATCCAACATAATTATCTCAAAAGAGTGTTCTAACGGATTGAATAATTAAGCAAATCTTATATTTCATTACACTTATACAGTATTTGTATGTGTATTTGCATATGCATATTTTTCCATGACTTCTGTGTGTATTTATGCTACGTGTAACGTATGTCAGACATACAAGTTCATCTGTTTTAATATAAATGAGTATTATGTAACCAGTAGAAAGCGTTGACACGTTTTTGCGGTCAGTTGAGTAAGGTCGTTGTATGTGTGCACACCCATCTCTACACCCACAGCTGTGTGCCCCATTGTCCATTTAAGATTGAATGTTGTGTTCATACATCAATTATCCATTCTCTGAGCGCTTTCAGGTAAAAAGCGCATAGTCATCTGTCAACCCAGGGAAAAACTGTCTCCCTGTTATTTTGGGCTAATAATACCAAAATTGCACAGCATAGGAATTTGGAAGGGAAGTAGATGCAAGATGTGCATTTTGGCTCACCTTGTTTTTCTCTGCTAGTTCAGTACCTTTAAAGCCTGGCTTTGCTTGGGAAATATTCTAGAAGGCTGGTGCTGGGGACATAGCCTATGTACATAGAGAGCTTTTCTCATAACTGCTGATAGTTTGGAAGAATGAATTAATTTGTTTTCATGCTTTTGACGATCTAAATAGTTATCTGTTCTCCTGCCTTCATACAGTAGTAGACTTGTGAAATGTTAACAGAATTTCAGTTCCCTTGACTTTCCAGATTCAGGAATTGTATTTTGTCATTATTATTTTTTCAGCCTGAAAATGCTGAAAATGCATCAGGCATAATTTTGAATTTTCTGGCTTTTACAGATCTGTATGCTAGATGTACTCTTTCAATGCTGTTTTAGCTTATAGTTTACATTACTTCTCCATGTAAAAATAAACTGGATACTTTGATTATGGACTTTCTGTAAAAAATGTACCTGGCCAGTCTTTTATAGGCGCTTTATTCCTTCCTGGATCTTCAATACTGAAATAAGCTTATGTATATTTAGGTTGGTTTTACTCTCTGTTTATATCAAAAACTATTTTGATCGTTGAGCAGTCACTTAAGAAAAGATAGTTGTTCAGTGTAGAAGTAGTTTGAATTCATTGGCATATTTTCAAAGAAATAGACATAGATGCCAAAACTCATGTGTGTATAGGTTGAATTAGCAAAATTGTAGTGTTTATATGATTTAAGTATAAACCATAATAATTGTATAGAGTTTGTTCGAAATACATTTAAATTAAATCAAGTCTCAGGATGATAGGGATATTTTTTTAATTAAACCTAAAATTATAATTGAAAGATATTTAGTATTTTCAATACAGTAGACAGTATTTTTCAACACAAAGTTGCTTCTTGCAGTTGCTGTAATCATTACTAGAAAATTGTTCTAAGTTGCACACCACAATAGTTCAGTTACCTCAAGTCTGATTGTGTGGTGATAATTTTGCTTTTTGTGTCTAGCTTTTTATTTTATTGTTACTGGGAGTATTTTGCTAAGTCACCTCTATTTCTCTCCCTTGCTTTAAAATAACATTTCACATGGGAAGCTTTGGGCATTGCTGACGGCTTTTTCACTTCCTCATAACCAGGTCAGAGTGAGAATAGAGGTGAAGGACATTTAATCATATTGACCATGTACAGACATAGTTCACTATTATTTACTGGCCATGACATTATTATCCTCCAGCAAATCATTTAGGCTGAGACGCAAAAGGCCTTTGGGAGTAGTACTCCCAACTTCAAAAATATGAAACAGCAGGTAGCAATCACAGCACAGTTCCTGGGAGTAATTCTTCTCTAGCAATTGCTTTGCCCTCTAATCGTCCCAACTGAGAAAGCAAGAGAGACTGGAGGAAGAAGTGTGAGAAGTGTAATGGCTGAAAAATAATATGTCACGTGCAGCGTGACCGAAGAAGAGAAGTATTTGTAGTGTAGCTTACTTAGTAGCATGTGAGAATTTCACCCTGGTAGGCTTTTTAACATGTTAATCAAATCACTTTTCTGATTCTCAGTTTAATAGTACTGTTAATAATGCACATAAACTTTCTTGACAATATTGCTTACTACTTTGAATTGACAATTTTTTCTCTGCGATTATAAGCATTTGCACTTGTGTCTGTATACAGGTTTGCACAAAATGAGGATAAGAAGTATAGGGGGGAAGTATGAAGTTCCTTAGTACGTCTTCTGAGGAACTTTCAACTTCACTATTTCCATAGCCTGTCATGCCTTTGGGCACCAGGGTTATTATATCTATGAGAAAAGAGCATGTAAGTAATGAGCGGTGGGAAACCATTAGTATGCCTGAAATGGTTTAATGAAAGCTTGGATCATGATACGTCAGGAGCTGTTCTTATCATTTGGACAGCTCCATCTGCATCTTTAATAATTAATTCAGTTCAGTAAGAGTTCAGTGTGCACGCTCATTTAGAAGCCTTCTTCAGAGAGCACCTCTCTCGCTGCCAGTCCCAGAGAGAAATAGGCTTCTGCATGGCTAAGAGCAAAGATCTGGAGATACAAGAGCAGTTTTAGAGCTGCATTTGCCAGGTAACAAAAGCTCCGGGGAGTTCAAAAAGGGTCAGAACATGTGCAGTTCAGCTAGGTTACTTCAGAGTGGTGTTTCTGTTCTTCTGTCTTATCATATCCATGTCAGCACTGCAGGCTGTGTGGAATGAATTTTAAGCTGCTAAGATCAGGCAGACGTGATTCAATTGAGCAGGTTGATGGCTATAAAACAAACAGTGCACTCCTGTAATCTGTGGTCAGAAAAGCCTGAGTATTTTGACTTCTATGTAGATCCATATTCATTCATATCCAAGGAACGGGTGATGTTGGTTTGACTTTAATTCAGCCAAAATCACTGGAGTTTGCTTCTCGCAGATGGAGCCAATATGTTAGGCTACCGAGGGTTGTTTACGCAAAAATTCCTAGGATGTCCTGTTTTCTTAGCACAGGAAAGATAGTTTCTTTTTTTCACTCAGGTTGAGGCATTACTTCACCAAAGTCAGTGGATGTATACATACAGATGCACACATAATCTAGCTCCACATATGAAAATGAACTGTATTTGTAAGCTTATGTATATAAATAACACACATATATCTTTATATAGTAGACACTTGATAAATGGTATTTATCTACTGCTCGCAGGGGGAAATTTATCATAATTATTGCAAACTCTAGCTTTATTTGGCTACTAATTCATTGTACCTGCAACTAATTCCAATCCATTAGTCTTCTGTGCAGGTTATTAAATCCACTTTTTAAAATAGTTAATTTGACATGAAGACAGTCCGTCTCTCAAAATTACATAGGTTTCAGGTGCCAGAAAGACAAAATTCCTACTTAGACCATTTTTCATGTCCAGTACTTTCTAATTTCCAAACCAGAAGTGGCCCCCTGTGTGTTGGCTCTGAAAGAAGCATGATCATCCAGGGTGCTGCATTTGATTATTACCGTAAAAATTCTATATTTTCAAGTAGTTAGTTTTTATTTTCAATACATATCTAATTGTTTTTCTTTCTCTCTGTTCTATCCAATTACACTTGTCATATTAAGAGATAAGTAAGAACTGGTATTTTAAAAGTGCTCTAATTATTTTTTTACCCACTTTTACATACATTTCTAAAATCAGAGTACAGATTAATCTAGTTCTCTATGTAATCCAGTATCCTTTCTCTTATAGTGGATAGTATATTTTAGAAATCAGAGCAAAAACGTAGTATAAACATTAATGAAATACTATCAATCCAAATTTTGCTTATTCTTATTAGCTAATGTTTTAAGAGACCTCACATTATAGCTCCACCTACTGTAACTGTGTGTTTTGTCACTCTCGGTATCACAGCAGAAGCTTCAAATCTGAACTTGATGCCTGACCAGATTTTCAAATTCTTATTTTTAGCCTTCGAAAGGGTGTTGGTCTGATTTTCAGAAGTGCAGCATGAAAGAGATTTTACTGACTTTGTCAAGGGTGTAATTTCACGACTGAAATCTATACACTGTGTCTGTGTGTGTGTTTACGCAGTATATTTATATTTGTCGTTATCATTGAAGGAGAGCAGTACTGTACAGGTGCAGGTTTTTGGTTCATCTGGGGTGGATGCAACCCAGTTGTCAGGATGAGGCCCAGCCAGGTACTAGCCCAGTATGTTGTATGAAGTGATGAGAAAGTCATCATTGTCAGAGTCCCATTTTTTCCCTTGCAAATTTGCTTTCAAAAGCCCATCTTGCCATTCATGTGGGTCTTTAGGTGACCCCAGACTGCAGCATGTTTGTGGTGAACATTCTTCTTAGAGAAAAGTGTCCTGCTCAGACCATCTGTCAAGTTTGGAGAACATGTACAGATTCATTTGCTTAGATCAGTACCAGTTCAGTCCTCACACAAACAATTGAGGTTGGAAGGGACTTCGGGAGATCTGCGGTCCAACCTCCTGCTCAAAACAGGCTCAGCTCAGACCAGGTTGCTCAGGGCTGAAAAAGCCTTCTGTATACAAAGTTGGTACAAATGAATGCAAAAGCACTGTGTTTTCTTCTCCCCCCAGGTATTTCTCACCAAGAAAAGTAATTCAGACATTCCTTCTAAAAGCAATTATTCTCCAACAAGTTCCCTTCCCTCACTGCTTAGTGTTGTGTAATAAAATGGCAGGATGCCCAAAAGTCTTTTAACTCATGAGTTCCTCCAAAACAATCCGTTTCTAGATGAAGAGCAGTAAGGGAGCCAAAAGCAAATCTATAGAAAGGTTTGGTTACAGTATTTGTAAGTGGGCAAAATAGGCTTTTGATAATGGTACAGTGTGTAGCAGAGATGCCAGCATGTTTGAACAAGCGGGAAACCATGGTCTTTTGACGGCTGAAACCAAAAACTATGCAATATTTCACAATGATGGAGAAGCAAGTATCGTATGCTCCGTTGTCATAGTTACTTTGTCTTCAAAGTACAATATTTTGGGTTTTTTGCCTTTTTTCTTAGAAGGACTTTTCCAGCTACTGTGGTACAGCATTATTATTTCTGTGGGCTGCTTTTGGTGTTCTATATCTAAATTAGAATTAAAGTGTGTATTAAGAAACTGCTATGTGCAGTTATTCCTTAGTCCAGCAAGGACATATATACAGACAGAGCTGAGTATCTATGTAAAACCTGCTTGATACGCTGGAGCTTGGCTCAGGCTCTGGGGTAGGGCTGTGTCTGCTTACATGTCACCAGAAGAACCTCTGTATGTAAATACAAGCTTTTGTTTTTCATATGTCAAACCAACACTTCAGTTGTACAAAGAATCAGAGGATGAAACCCTCTCGTTTCATAACGCAGTCGTTTACGGGCTAAGGCATGTCTATGAGTTTTTGATCCAAGAATGATGTTGCTATTACAATGCAGGATGCTCCAGGGTAGCTACTTAGGCAAGGATTAGCTTCCAGCTGTGCTGTAAATACTATTCTGAACTGGATTGTGCATTCCCGGTTGCATAGGTTGCAGCCAGAGTTGATTTACATGTTAGGATTGGCGTGAGGCATGTCTTTTACCTCTTAATCTGTTTGTTTTCACAAAAAGTAAATCAAAGTTACCTTTTTTTAAGCAGGCTGGAGAAGTTCATGTTATGTCAGCTACCAAAATGTGCAAGAAGCTTTTTCATGTACAGAAGAAGACAGTCTGCCTGCAAAGGCATGGAACTGAGGGTCAGGTCCTGCGCAGAGCCCCTGTCCCCTGTCTGCTACAAAAGCCAGGGAGAGAAGCAACTTGTTTTCTCACCCAGGGAACTTACGCAGTACAGTGGAAACCTAGATAAGAGGAACAAAATGATCACAATGATATAATGAAGTGTTTCTCAGCTGGTTAGTTATTACCTATAAGAACCATAAAAGGTAATCAGAAGGGTCATGAGATATCGACACTTTTATTACATTTTTCAGCAATGGAAATCATGCTTAACCTACACCATGTACATACCTCCACTTAAAGGTCAAGTATTTTCTGTCAGTTCTTGAAACACAGAAATATATTATAAAAGCTTATTCTTGTTATTTGTATCACATACACTTTTTGTATTAGTCTCAATATACAACTGTAAAAATGTTTTACTCTGAATCAGGACTGATGAGGTCAAAAAGCTGCCAAACACCGTTTTGGTGTTGAGAACTGCATTATAGTTCATACTGTCCATCTTGATTTTGAGACAGCAGCAGCAGTGATAACTTGATTGCCCTTAGCAGTAGGAATTTTAATGCATGTCTTTATTAACAGACTCTGATCAGAGCCCTCAAAATACTCCTCTAGATTGCTAAGAGCTGGTATGAACTGATATCCCCAATGTTACAAAAATTGTGAGGATTTTGATGCTATCTCAAACCGAAGGCTACCCAAAATGAGAGACTGGGCTTGATTATTCTCCATCAGTAACCAGTTGGAGATGTATACACAAGATTGTAAGAATGGGCTTATAAGCTATCTAATGCCTGTGTTATAAGGATGTCCAAGCATATTCTCCCGTCTTCTCTTAGCTATCGATTCAGCCATTTCTTGTAGACCGTTGTACTGGTAGATAAGGATGTATGTCTTCTCCCTGAAAGGACACGTCTCTTACTGTTTTCAAACACACGATTTTATTTGAGTTATCTGCATGATATAGGCCAGCACGTAGTAATTACTCAAATTAGCTGTATACCACTTTTCAACCCATAGTCTACAGGAGTCCTTGTATTTGGCTTACCTATGCTCTTCACATGCTTTGAAATCGATAGCAGAAAGGCACCTAGTGTCTTTGATATCTGTGGTTCTGTTTCAAAATAGGAAAACTATAAAAAATTACATTCAGTATCTTCCTCGGTGTTATCTGTATGAATGACACAACAAGAATGAGACAGAATAGTCCTTTCCTTCAAGTGGCATGCAGTCTCGCTTCAGCAGAATCCAGACTACAAAGGGAGCGAGGGTAGTAGGAGGGTGGACCACCAGCACACGTCTATGGCACTGTTAAGTTTGATGAATTTGCTACATCTTTCTGTTTCTTTCTCTTTTTCTCTTCTTCTTCAGTTACATTTAAGCTGTTTTCAAGACCCCAGTGGGATTTGTGAGAACAAGAGGGAATAAAAACAAAGAAAGGGAGAAACCAGCAAAGGTGAAAAACATTCCAGAAACAGGATGGGGTGATAAAAAGACAACTAGTGTAGTTCAGTGAAGGGGTAACCATAGTCCTCGGAAGAAGTCAGTGAGATGGGGAACAGGGCCAGAGGTGACAGGCGAAGGTGAACAGGGGCCGAGCACAGCATGCTGGAAGACAGAGCTAGACTTAAAATGAGAGGTGTTGGACCTGAGCTAAGTATGGTGGTTCATTAACGATGAGGTGATTTTGGAAAATTAAGTGAAACAAGGACTTCTAACATTTTTTTCCCCTCATCCGTATTTGCAATCACCCTTTACAGACTGTCTGCTACGGTTACCCAGTTTCACTACATATTTGAAAATAAACTAAGGGGTTTTTGTTTAGTCTCTAACATCATCATTATTCAGCCTATTACTTGAAGGAGTTTAATTTCATTCTTATCTGTTTTGACAGCTGAATCTTATCTTCCTGGTGATCACATTGTGCAAAATGGTGAAGCACTCAAACACTTTGAAACCAGACTCTAGCAGGTTGGAAAACATTAAGTAAGTGCTTTGTGTTCAAGTATGAGAACTATGATTATTTTCTGATTGCTGAACTGATTGAAAGCTACTCTCCATTAGGAGCACATGCCATTGTCTCCCAGCAACTGCAGATGTCAATTAGAAGCAAACAGAGCCAATCCTGCTTTCGTCACATTGTTGCTGTAATGTCACAAACGCCGGTCAAAATTAGATAATTTCAGCCTGGAACTAGTGCCAAGAAACTGTTTCACGGAAATGCCACAGCACTGTAGTAATTTCATTTGCATTTAAAATGCAGTTCAAAAATGATGTTCCTGTTTGCATGGCTGATATGATTATATTAAGTTTGTTTTGTTAAATGACTTTTTGATTTAGGGATTCTGAGCAGTTCCTACTCCTAATCCTGTTCTCTCAAGAGAATTGACTCTATTATTATTGTTAACTTGAAGATTATCTGCTGTTTTCATGCTAATTTAACAAATGTTTACTTTATCGTGGTGCTGTACTGCAGTATCCCTTTTGCAGAGTAATACAAGTGTTGTATAATTGACAAGGCTTTTGCAGCTCTTGCTTCTTTAGGTAGTCTTTTACTGTATTCTGTATAGCTTTACGTTGTACTGAAGGTTTTTGTTATCAACACTGAAGGGATGGTGCAACTTTCTAACACTGAGGGTTGGATGTGAAAGGGTCTTACAGATTTGCTTTTTGAATGTTGAAAATGGCAAAGGGAGATTTTCAGTAAGGCTAACATTGTGAACTAGATGTTCTAGATAGGTCAGTATCAGCTTCATTGCATGTTGCATGATGAGAGAGAGAGCTAATCTTTAGCATCTCTCTCTTTTCTTCCTTTTCCTCTTTCTGTCTTCTCATCCACACCAGTAATTACCGTGTTTGTGATGGCTACTATAATACGGACTTACCTGGGTAAGATAGAACCCTACATTAACAAATTTCTGGCATGATTTTTAACTTTACAAACTCGGTCAATATTGTGGATTTCCCTTAATTTTAATTAACTAGTTTTGAGATACCTGATTTGCTAAAGAATTTTTAACTATTATATGCCTTTATAATTTTAAATTGCTTGCCTCTGCATTTTGAATTTCCTAATTTTGACTAATTTTTATAGACAATTAAAAATGCTCTTATTAATTTCTGTTTCAATTCTGTCTAATAATTTTGTTTCTCTTTTCTGCTTATAATGCTTTCTAGCTATGAAGATAATAAGCCATTTATCAAGTAAGATCATTAGTTAGATGTGGAATTCACTGACTAAATTCCCTTTCCCTTTCATTCTGTGCCGTTCTCTACAATTCCTTTTCCTTAACCTATTCATGATGGAATTTTTTTTAGACTATTCTGTAGAGCAATATCCATATTTTTGTCACATTTCAGCAGGGTTTCTCCATGCGGAAGTTAGATCATCTAGCTTCAGTTTAGCTGAGTTTATCGGAGCATTAAAGATTTGGGCTCTAGGCTTTTAATCTGCTGTTTAACCTTTGTGCATTTGTGTTACATTATTTGGTGTCATATGGCAGCACCACTGTTTAAAATCTATGGTGTGATTAGTGACTAAGCCAGATTTATCAATCTCTTTTGTAAAAGCAGATAAAGCTATGGAGTAGCTGGGGCTCGCGCTATACTTCTGTATTTCAGAATAGTTTTGACATCCTATGCAGTTCTTGAGAAAGAAAAAGGTCATATCTACTCTTGCTGTTTTCACTGGAGACTAAGAGTACCAAATGGAATTGTTCTTTCTTTAATAGATAAAAGGTTAAACCCAAGGAATTTTTACATTTGAATATGAACCTAGTAAAAGTCAACTGCGGGAACTGAAATGTTAATATTGGATTTGGCAACATGCATTCTTGCAAGTGATGTTACTAAAATTAATTTTCTTTTACAGATCCTGGGTCCTGGGTGCATTTGCTCTCCTGTGTCTCCTTGGCCTAACATGGTCATTTGGCCTGCTGTTTATCAATGAGGGGACTGTTGTGATGACCTATCTCTTCACAGTATTTAATGCTTTCCAAGGAATGTTTATTTTCATCTTTCATTGTGCCCTTCAAAAGAAAGTAAGTTACTGAAAACACAGATGCGTGTTCCCCAACTCCTTAAAAATACCCCATTTCTTAAAAAATAGAGAAAAAATAGCAATGCCATGAACTGGAGTGTTTTGAAGTAGTTTGAGGAGAGGACTGAGATTCAAAAGCAATTCTTGCTGCGTGTACTTGTGGGAGTCAGGTAACAGCTCTGTGGCCTGGGCAGGTTTAAAATGGATGCAGCTTTTCCAACCTGGGCTTGAAAAGTTTTGAGGCCTTGGAAAGCAAATTACAATAGAAAGTGTACTGTTTAACATTGGTAATGTGGTACATATTAGTCTGGACTTACAGCCAAAAGTCCTTTATGTGCACATGAAACACATCATGCCTCCGCTGCAGCACTGCAAAGAAAGGATCATTTACAATAGCAGCCCATCTCAGCCTGGAAACTCTTTCTCAGATCAAGGCAGAGGACCTCTCCTGAGATCCCATTAAGCTGCCACATAAAGCTACGAGTGATAGGCAGGGATTGTACTATGAGTGCTTGTTCATTACAAAATTAAGTGAGATCTAAAAATTAATTTTATTATGAACTTCAACACACCTTAGAAAAAAACAGTCATTAATGCTAGACAAGTGCTAATGGGGAGAGTTTTCCAAAGATGCCACCACGACTACTTTTTTTCAAGTGTTTGGCTCCCTCCGCAATCCAACAGCTTCATGCTCTTCACTGAAAAAAGTGGAACTCCCTGGCAAGAGTAGGATGTGCTAAATTAGTTCTGCTCCCCTTCGTCCGATGGGAGCAGAGGGGTCCAGGAGCCAATCTGCTGGGGAGAGGGAAGGCTTGCATGGGAGTGAGGAGCAAACAGGAGAGAAGGAAGTGAAGAGCACAGCCGGGTGGGATTCTCTTTGGGTTCCCTGTACCCCTCCTCTTCCCCAGACTGAGGGTGGAGACAGCTTCCAAGGATGCCTTGGAGGTGCTTTAGTGAAGGACAAAAGAAAAAAGCTCATAGCTTTTTTTTTTAGAAGACAGCCTGTGTTAGAAGACGTAGCAAATGAAAGTAAACAAGAGTTGAGAAGAAGGGTAAATGTCACAAAATTCCACCCAAAAAAACTTATAATAAAATGCAATACATCCTGCATTTGCAAATACCCAATTTGCAATATTTAGATTCTAAATATTTTTACCAGTTTTAGGCTGGAGACCTAGCAATTATTAACTCCCATTATAATTAGCTCACCAGAGACATAATTAACTGATATTTATAAAATGATTTGAGACCATTGGATAAAGCGTTGCTGTGTAAATATAAAAATCACATTCTTGCGTGTTCTCAACTGTACCAGCTCTAACGGTATTAGCGTCTCTAAATTTGGTGTAGACAATGGCACTCAGCCATGTTTTAGAAAAAGATCTGTTAGACAGAAAGAATTTTATCCAGATGAACACAGCACTCCTCTCATTTTCAGAGAACAAAAGCACACTTAGGGAGGAGATTGAGCCTAAGAAGAGAGGGAAGAAAATGCAAACAGTCTCAAAATGCAAATAATTTCTAGATTAGGGTTTCATATAATGTTGCCCTTTCTGCCACTTGTATTGGACTTGAAAATCAAAAACAGATTCCTCTTTTATTTCTTTTTACAGCTGTGCATTGTTTTTATATTAAGTGGAGTCAGCAAAAAGCAGTATTAAAATACCAGTCAAGTGTGAAGAAGCATAACCTAGAGCAATGAGATTTATACCTGAAAGAATGTTAAAGCTGCCATTTAAGATTTTTAAGTTTTGCTGCCTTTGACTGGATATCATCCTCTGTCTGCATAGCTAATGTAGTCTTTTTATTCTGTTATTACTAGTTGGTCACTAAATTGACCAGAGAAATAGAATTGCGAAAGTGAAAACTATTATGTTTCCAGTTCTGACAGGATGATAGTGCTGTTGCTTCCATCAGTTTCCAACAAGCTATAATTTAGAAATAATGACAGTGGAATGCGCAGTACTGACAGATAATGTACATTCACTGCAATATAGGCATTAGGCAAAACCAGCCCTGGAGGGTGGTATTTGGGTAAAAATACAGTTTTGATTGCTATTGTCTCTACTATGTAGTGGTTTGGAGCATTTAATATCCATTAGTGTTCAGGAATGTATTTTCTTAGGTGTTATACCATCCAGTGATAATGTATATTGGCTTATGTTTTGCAGACTACAGAGTTAAAGATTATAATTCTATGTCTGTGCATTTCTGTTTCCGTTTTTTATGTGTCTTTTGTGCTGATATAGATAGGGATTCACTTAAAATACGTACCATATACTTTTATAAAAAGATGAGTTATTGTCTCTAGCTTGAAGTTAAGGCACCAGCTATTCAGATTTTCTTCAACCTTGTGCTTTATGGAAACATCACAGTACGTATTCCATGAGTAAAATCCTCGTAATATTGAAAACAGCACATGGTATATGTAAGTCCACATTATTAACTTTTTGCATCTTCCCCTCTCCCTTTTTTACATACATAACTTTCTTTCTGTCCTGTATGTTCATAGGTCAAGCAGAATTCCCAGATTAGCTGAAATCCCACTTTTCCCAGAATTTTAGGAGTCTCATTGATGTAAAAGTGTCACTTAGATTCCCAAGTACCTGGTGGAAAAATTACGAATTTTAGACTTACGCATCTTTAAAGATGTTATCCACTGTGTCCTTTCACTGATGCTGCTATGGTGCTGAGATGTGTATGCACTCTTCCGTCATCTGAAAGTAGTAGTCAGTGTAGCCGTTACAGAACATGAGAGAATTAACTGCTCTGCAAATTAATCCTGATTACTTCTATGGCAAATGTTAATACACATAAATTACAAAACTAAAGTTTCCAGTAGGTCACTGGAAAAAGAAGGTGAATAAATGCAGGCCAAATACTGAAATCATTAACTAGTTTTGTTGCTCTGTCAGACAAAAATCTCATGTACATATAGGTGTATTCAGATGTCTATGTTCAGCAAAGGCAGTAATGAGGATTTTATTTTTTGGTCCTAAAAGTGAAAAGTGCCTTTATCGTTCAAAATTTAACTCCGAAACACTGATGTTGCCTCCACCAGCATAGCGGGCGCTCTGGTTGGAGCAGGGCAGGGGCGTTTGTGAGCTTTGTACGATCCCGAAGCAGGTGTGACTTTATATGACAATGCCTTTAGAGTCACTGCAGGTTTTGCACACTGTCCTGGAAGGGATAACTTAATGGGCAGTACCCAGCCGTGCAAAGGCTAGATACCTCAGCCTTTCTTGTGCGCTAAGATGGACAGATAGGCTTTCTATGGTTTCCGCGCCAAAAGCTCATATAAAAAAGGACTATTTTCAGCCAGCATTCAATTCAGGTAAACTTAACTATATTAATCTACAATATGAAGATGAAATAAAAATAATCCCATAAATAACTCAGTAATGATTATTCAGTCACGTCTAAATGAAATGTGTATATACCTTGGAAATAATTTGTTCAAAAATCCTGGATAGCTGATAATGCTGCCACTAAGTAGGGAAAAATACTGATTTTGCTAATGGCCAGCAATACAATAGACAAGAAGCATCTATTTGCTTGAAAAGTGTGTGAGAAGTTCATGTCTTTTTGCCAGAAGAGATATTTGACACTATGTTGTGTGCTAAGTAATTTTCCCCCCTGCTCCCCCATAGGTACGTAAGGAATATGGCAAATGCTTCCGACATTCCTACTGCTGTGGTGGACTACCAACTGAGAGTCCCCACAGTTCAGTGAAGGCATCGACAACGAGAACTAGTGCTCGCTATTCCTCTGGCACTCAGGTAACAAAGATTTTGACAGCATCTTTTAATTAACCTTATTTAAAAAAGCCTACTGAGATGTGCAACAATCAGAAGGACTAATTGTCTTCTCAGTATTATCATTTAGATGGCAAATACATACTCCTTTTTAAACATTTCCTTTTGCTTTGGTATGATGCAAACGCCTTATTTTTCTTGTAATTAGAGGCTCGTTTATAGGAAGGTTTAAACCACCATGTTTCATCTAAATGAAATTTAATAAATTAGAGTTTTAATAACAAAAGAAGTTTCACTCCGTGGTAGAAGAATGGCTTACTTTAGGTCAAAGTAAACTATTCTACATAATAGCACGTAAGTAGGAAAAAATCTTTTTGTAACTTACTTCTGTCTCACTGCTTTATGTTAACAGAGTCGTATAAGGAGGATGTGGAATGACACTGTGAGAAAACAATCTGAATCGTCTTTTATCTCAGGTGACATCAACAGCACTTCAACACTTAATCAAGGTCAGTCACTGGGAACATTTCCGTTTTAGAAGCCTTAAATTTTATACAGATTTTATATCATTTAACACTGAAGAATTGAAAAGAATGTTTTCCGAAAAAAAATCTGGAACAAATATTCTCTAAAAGCAGAGTTTTAAAGTCATCCACCAGCACATTTTAAAACCATGTTCCCTCAACTGGCCCCCTGCTATAGAAGTTGAATTCCTCCATTCGTGGGAATGTATTTAAATAAGTTTCATCAATAATTTAACTTAAAAGCAAGATCATAATTTTAAATCTTTCCTAACCTTTATAGGTTAAATCTGAAACAGAAATATGAGTGCAGTAACATTTTCATGCATATTTGACTATGATTTTTAGGTGCAGAAATTTTCCCAGTGAAATCTAATTGATATCATTTCTATGCAAAAGATGTCTGTAAAGCATTTATCTTTTCTATTTCAAAGAGCATCATATCTGTCACATGGGATAGAATCCAGATTTTCAGGCACAGAGAAGCCAAAACTCCAGATTTCTCATTTCAAATAAACTTTGAAATCTGTAACCTCATGTCCAGTTAGAAGGCAAGGGTGTGAACCAAGACAGAATGTCCCTTTCTTTCTCCTCTTCCCCCTGCGTTTTTTTTAGGGCAATTCGAGCTAGCAATGGAGGGAAGACTGCTCTGTGCAAGCCAAGTTCAAAGCCTGTTATTCCACCCACCTCCCTAGGAGAACACATAGCCCCAATTTCATTGTGACCAGTTCCTGCTCAACTCAGAAAGTTTCAGACAGAAAATTCACCACTGTCAGGGCTGCTGTAAAGCCCTCATCAACCACAACTGGCAAATTTTCCTCCCTTGTTTTTTTTCAAGGTTTGGTAGGCACATGTACTTAACTCACATTTATTTTGGAAGTGAAAGTGTGGTGTTTTGCAAAAGAAAAGATTTCAGAAAGCATGATTCTAGAAAAGACCTCTGTGTGTCACTGCTCCCGCCATCGAAGTCTTGTAAGTTCCTGTGGCAAAATCAATATTAAGTAACTTCTCCTAAGTAGAAAATGTATATTTTTCATGCCCAAGAAAGAAGTACATTACCTTCCAGTGTCTTCTTAAAAACCTGTAAATACGCTATAGATAAAAGTCTGGGATTTCACCTTAATTTGATGTCTCTGACTCCTGAGGTTTGCTCCAATCATGCTGCACCCTCAGTTAATTCAGAGTTGAGCAGAGGTCTTGGAAGCTTCTCCCTGTTTTGGAGCTCTGGTGTCAAGTCACTGGAGGTGTTCTGCCATGAATAGAAAAATTGATATAATCTTTATTTTAGTATAATATTGTCACTATCTCAGTGATTCATACATATAGGGGTCATTTAATAATTAATGGCAAGTGTCATTATTCCTTTAAAATAAAAATCAAGCTTTTAAAGGTGGCAAAAATTTTGGATTGGAATAAAAAATTCTCTTAACTATAAATTACAGGTAATAATTCTAACCAAGGTTAAACATAGTACACAAAAAAAAACCAAGAAAAATATATTTCAGTTAGTATTTCTGATAAGTGCATTGCAACTGAAAAAACTATAATAAAACCTTTTTAGTTGTTCACTGATACAAACTTTGAAATAAGATTAGCATAATCAGGCATAATTCTCTTAATCTTGGAATTTTCCTCTCATTTATTCTACCAAATGTAGTACAAAAGCATTAATATTTGGAATATATACTATCTTTTCCTTACCAAATAAAAATGCCTATACTATAAAAATATAGCTGGCTCTTTAGTTGTCCTTGGGTCTGTAATACACTGATCCTGATATACCGCTGTGCAATGCAATAGAAAAGAAAGTGGAATTTTACCTTAATGAAGTGTTTAAAGTTAGTTTTAAATCACAGCATTTCGTGTGTGGATTGTTTTGTCATTATTCCAACCCATTTTTTCTTCTAGTAGCTGGAAATCAGAGATTAATTGACTTTTTAATAATTTCGCAAGATATGCTGATTTTTTTTTCTAATTATTCTGAGAGTTGTTTAAATGGTGTTTCCTTAACATGTAAAATGGGTTTAAAAAAAAATCTATTCGTGTAGTATTTTGCTTCATTGTAGATTGTTTGTAAACTGATCGTTTAAAGAAATTTTGTCATTCGAGGAATTCTTTTCTAAAACCTGGCAGATAAATTTGCAGCATGAATGTCCCGGGAGAAAATGTGAATGCTCTGATTTCTTAGAGCAAATATTTTGCTTTCCCCTCAGCATGCATACTTTTGCATATACTAAGATATGCTTCTTGCCGTTTGTCACCTACTGTCTGTTTGAAAACAGCAATTCCCTTCCATTATCCATGTGTTTTTAATAAAGTGAATAACAGCTCTGATCCTGTCATAAGAGATTTTTCAATACCTTTCAGTTTGAGAAATTCAGTTCTCTCGATTCTGGACAGAAGTGTTCCATATGATCATTTTTAAAGTTATAATAGCTTTATGTAGTACCTTGATCTCTACACATTTAATTGCTATTCTTGTGTAACGGTGATTTTGTATACATTAGTAAATGTCACTCTCACCAGATGTTTACTTTGGGGATTTGGACAGCACCTGTGAATTACTGGAATCTAACTGTATTTTCTTACTCCCATTTCAAATACATAGCTCAAATACATTCAGAAATTTTCAGCTGAATTACATTTGACAAGTCCTACATGATTCATGATGAATAAAAAATATTCTTTATTGAAACTGTCAGCCTAAAATTAAAGAACTGACATTTTTTTCTGTTTCTTTTGCTTTAGGAATGACTGGCAATTACCTACTAACAAACCCTCTTCTTCGACCACACGGCACTAACAACCCCTATAACACATTGCTCGCTGAAACAGTTGTATGTAATGCCCCTTCAGCTCCTGTGTTTAACTCACCAGGTGTGCTTATACTTCCTGAATAAAACTGCTTTTCTTGGCTCGCTCCAAATGCCTTCTTTTCCCTAGACAGAAACTCAAGTTGCAATACCTTAGCCGTACATTCCGAATTTCTGTCAGTTCGAGAAATACAGTATTGCCAATGTCAGCTTGTAAAACTGCACTATATTATAGTAATGCCTTTGCCATAACAGTATTTACCAATAATTATCCATGTTTTTAACACAGGTGGCATAAATCTTAATATACTATTACAGGACTGACACCACATGGTCCGAGAGCCCATCTTCAAGATATATATCACTTAGAGGTATCATGTCTATGCAATATAAGGTTGACTCTAAAGCTTGCTGAGAAAAACCTGCTTATGGAACGATTAGATACTAAAGCAGCGCAAGGCATCTTGACACCTTTGGATACCCCAGTGTAGAAAATTGTATCCAGCGTCAAATGGATCTAAACTATAGTATAGTGCAGCTTTATGGTAGATCATTTTCCTGTAGGAAAATCTTGAGATTAACAGTTAGAACAGTTTAGTTCTGCAGGAATAAAGGGTGTCATCGCTTACCTAACATTTTGTTGTTACGTGATCTAGTTGCTTTTTTTAACTACGGTGCAATTCATCAGTAAATACCTAGCAGTTACTGTTTGATGAGTCATAAGATCACTGTAGTATAACTGGAATGATAAAATCTTTGATAAAGAGCTCATAAAACCTTGTTTCCAGTTTTTATTTCAAGTTTCCTTTTTAACTGAACTGTAGTTTCTATTTTCATTCTCTTGTTTTCTTACTTTCCTTATGCTTTCCTCTAGCAACCTACAGAGAGACAAGTATGGGAGTAAAACTTAACTTTGCCTATCAAATGTAAATTTTTTCAGCATGATTTTTAATGGGCACAATTAAAACATAACTAGCGGTCATGAAGTAGACTCAGCGGGCAAGTGGTTCACAATTTGCAAATGAAATGTTTCCACATTCAAAAAGTACTTGCATACTGCTTTTTGGGAAACAACATGAGGTCTGTAGCAAACCCTATTGGTAACAGAAGTTATGCAATGCTGAAACAATTTGCTGTTTAAAACCAAAGCAGTGTCAAGCAGAAACGCTCAACAATTTACTTATATTTTTACATTCCCACAGTAATCTTGCTACAGGCTATGGAAAGATTTCAAATGAATTACCTGATCGCGGGCAATAAAATTTGCCTCATCAAACCAATTTGAATATATTCTAGCATTCTTAACTCTGCAGTATATCATAGAAAACTCATTTTGGATTATCAGATATATTTTGGTATCTGTTTAGCAGAAGAAAAGAGAATTAAAATTATAGAATTAAATCACTTTCATGAGGGAAATGAATCCCAGCATGTGGTCCGTGTGTTGTCTACGTTTATAAATGCCATATGTTCTGTGCAGCTAAATCCATTGCAAGAAAAATCTTGGAACGTATATGAAATTGCAAAACTACAAAGTTGTTTAATCAAAGCTTAAAGAGACCTTTCAAACAACCCTCATCACTGTTTAAATTAGTACACATGGAGAGGAGTTAACAATAACGCAAATACGAAATGATTTGCAAATTACTCAGAATTTATTTGGAAATTATTACTCTATTTTTTAAAGTTGAAGACCAAAATCTTTTCATGAGAAAATGCAATTACTTTTTAATTGAAAACAATATTTTCCAGAGAAGATTGGATTTTCTAGGATAAGCTGCAGCTTTAATTATGAAAAAAAAAAAACAAACGGGAAAATGTATAATCTTTTCCAAAACAACTTTTTTCTTATACTCCTCCAAGCCTTGCATATAATGCAGCAGCCTCACAGTGGTCAGTCTCATTTCAGTAAAGTCACGCCATTCTTTCTTTACTTCCAGACATACCTGTAGATAAAGTGATTTTCTAGGAATGCTCTAACCATCTGAGTTTCCATGGTTCAGACTGTTTAATTCTTTTCAAAGTTTTTTTTTTTCTTTTTCTTTTTCCTTTGCTTGGGAAGCACTGTGCTGTCATAGTTTACATGTCTTTGTGTCTATAGGAAACCCTTTTCTTTATCGCGTTACCAAAAAAAAAAAAAGCCAAAAACAAAAACATAAAGACCTTAATCATCATGAGACTTCATTCCCCCTCCCCCTTAAACTTCTTTTCATGTTTCCAGCAGACTTACCCAATCTGTCATTCCTCCAGCAGCTATGAGATATCAGCCGTGGCTGATTTCCTCTTCCCATTCCACAACTAATATTTATTCTTTGGTTTAATTTCTGTGACCCATACTTACAGAAATTCCTAACATTTCTGCATTTGACTTCCATGCCCATGGTAACTGTGGGCCTAACTCTTAATTAACTATTCTGGTTCATTCAGCGCTGTCACTGTGACTGATGCAGACTGCAGGCAAACTTTGACCTTTAGAAGCCCGGGGCCGTTGTTGGCAGACAGAATATTAGTGCAAAAAAATTACATTAAGTGGGAAAAGAAAAGCTGTTATTGCTTAGTAATCTAATTTGCTGAACCCTTGCTCTGACTAAGTTGCTGAGAAGCTCAGTAATTCTTCATCATGTTACAATAAATCATTTTACTTTCTTTTATATATCAGCTACTCTTAGGCCAGATAGCCTGAGCAGACAGACATGATGTGAGTTGTCCAAAGTGAGTCATTCCACCTGCTGTCTATCGTGTTGTTGGATGGTGCTTGTGGGCCCTGGTCCCTGTAGTGTGAAAGATGGCTGTCCTTGTTTAACATAAATTCTTCGTATTTATCCATTTTTTTCATTCTTTTCTTTACTTCATCTCAAAAAAAAAAAAAGGAAAAAATGTTAGAAATGTTGTTAAAGTAGTTGCTTGCCAGTTATGTGGGTTTATGTTGTACATTTACCTTCAGTTATGTCTGTGATCTAATTCCCTTTTAATTTAGTGTCGTTTAGGACAAATTCTGTTAATTTTGTTTTTCTAAATCATGGTGGTGTACTTCAAAACATAGATGTTTCCAAATGAATTGCTTTGCATTACATATGCAAGGGCATGGAGTGAACAGTTCCTTGTGGAAAAGTCACAGAATTGACGGTAAATTAAGAAATTACAATGCCACTATTCCCCACAGGAAATACATGTTACTATTTTTAAAATGCATCTTTCCTATAAGGTGTGCAACTGTTTACATTTGGGAATGTTTAATAACCTAACTTTTCTCAAGTCGCACTTTCAAGTACAACTTTGTCCTGAACTACATTAAAGAATTTTGTTAAAAAAAGTAATGATGTGATTAAAAGCACACGAGGCAATAACCAGAGCTGTTCTTTTCCATTTCAGGACATTCACTGAACAATGCCAGGGATACAAGTGCCATGGATACTCTACCGCTAAATGGTAATTTCAACAACAGCTACTCATTGCGCAATGGAGACTATAACGACAGTGTGCAAGTTGTAGACTGTGGACTAAGCCTGAATGATACCGCTTTTGAGAAAATGATCATTTCAGAGTTAGTGCACAACAACCTGCGGGGCAGCAGCAAGAACCACAACCTGGAGCGCACGCTACCAGCCAAAGCTGTGATCGGCGGGAGCAGTAGCGAAGATGATGCCATCGTGGCAGATGCCTCATCTTTGATGCACAGTGACACCCCCGGGCTGGAGCTCCACCACAAAGAGCTTGAGGCCCCACTCATTCCTCAGCGGACTCACTCCCTTCTGTACCAGCCCCAGAAGAAAGTGAAGACCGAGGGAACCGACAGCTACGTCTCACAGCTGACGGCCGAGGCTGACGACCACCTCCAGTCCCCCAACAGAGACTCTCTTTACACGAGCATGCCCAATCTCAGAGACTCTCCCTATCCAGAGAGCAGCCCTGATGTGGAAGAAGATCTCTCTCCCTCCAGGAGGAGTGAAAACGAGGACATTTACTACAAGAGCATGCCAAACCTCGGAGCTGGCCATCAGCTTCAGATGTACTATCAAATCAGCAGGGGTAATAGCGACGGCTATATAATTCCCATTAACAAGGAAGGATGTATTCCAGAAGGGGATGTTAGAGAAGGACAAATGCAACTAGTGACAAGCCTTTAATAGTGTAGCAAAGAAATATTAAAGGCCACGTACAAGTATTAAAAAGACTTAATTGGCCCCAAGCAGGCTCCCTCATATCTGCTTGAAGAGACAATTCTGTTGACCCTGTGGTTCTCCAGTAACGGGGATGACTGGACCTCGCAGTTCTGTGAATTTTTATAAAACAAAAACTTTGTATATACACAGAGTATACTAAAATGAATTATTTGTTACAAAGAAAAGAAATACCAACAAGGTATTTTAAGATATCTTCTGCTGCTGAATTTAACAAAATTGTGAAAAAAAGAGAAATAAACACTTTCCAGCCATTTTACTGCAGCAGTTTGTGAACTAAATTTGTAAATATGGCTGCACCATTTTTTTTTTCTAGGCCTACATTGTATTATATACAAGGCGTAGGCTCTAAAATCCTGTGGGACAAATTTACTGTACCTTACTATTCCTGACAAGACTTGCAAAAGCAGGAGAGATATTCTGCATCAGTTTGCAGTTCACTGCAAATCTTTTCCATTAGGGCAAAGATTGAATACTTGTCTAACCACTAGCAATCAAGCCACAGGCCTTATTTCATATATTTCCTCAACTGTACAATGAACCGTTCTCATGAAAAAATGGCTAAAGAAATTATATTTTGTTCTATTGCTAGGGTAAAATAAATACCTTTGTGTCCAACTGAAATATAATTGTCATTAAAAAAGAATTTTAAAGAGTTTGAAGAAAATATTGTGAAAAGCTCTTGGTTGCACATATGTTATAAGCTGGTTTTCTTACACTCTGTTCATAGTACGGTAGTATGTTTAAAATGCAAGTTCTACCCGTTTTCACTTATTTTTCACTGTAAACAGTGTTCTGCTTTGACAAGTTAGTTTTTATTCTTACGTTTTGAATTTTTATTGCCAAAAAACATAATTTGGGGAGAAAATTGTTTTAGAAGCCAATTATGCCAAGCCTTGCACAAATTTGGTATAGCTAACGAAGATTGTAACTCAGTTCCCTGTTCATTCTTTAATCAGGGTTGGGTGGTAAGGGGTAAAGGGGACACTGGACACTTCTCACAAGCTTTCTCGTGAATAAAAGGTGCCTGTCCTTCAAAAAAAAATAAATAAAACATAACTATTACTCTTCCATATTCCTTCTGCCTATATTTAGTAATTAATTTATTTTATGATAAAAATCTAATGAAATGTAAATTGTTTCAACAAAATTCTGCTTTTTTCATCCCTTTGTGTAAACCTGTTAATAATGAGCCCATCACTAATATCCAGTGTAAAGTTTAACACCTGTTTGACAGTAAATAAATGTGAATTTTTTTCCAAATAGGTAAAATGTGCATTATTATGTACGAAGCATAATTGGCATCAGCAGTCCTTCGACCCAGCTGTATCCTGCTTAGAATGGCTTCTTTACATTTCATGAATACAATAGAAGCTGTCTATATAGCTCTACAGAAAAAAGCTCATCTTTACTATTCATTACTCTAGTCACAATTGAATAGCATCAAACTCAGACATAGCAGGGTCATTAGGAAAATGTACTGTAATTTCATATATTTACATAACTTTTAAGTAGGCATCTCTACTGAAATTAAAAATAAGGTGGTAAACACCGCTATCATATTCTCAGCAACGGTAATTAGCAGTTAATTATTAGTGATGAAGATACATTGTTGCAGTGGGAAAAAACATGAATAAGCAACGTTTGGATAGCAGTCCGAGTGCTATCCAAATAATTAATCCATCACGGCACTGTTTTGAGTTAGATAAATAAGCATGACTGTCCCCATTTTTATCAGACTAGAGAACTGCACAAGGCAGCTGATGCCCAAGATGTTATCTACAAATCAGTGGCAAAATTAGAAGTCTGAAGTCTTTGTTGTCTTGATTCCCAAACCTCTTTTGTTCCTCTCAACCAGGGCATCTCAAAGATAACACCGAGGACTTCAGTTGTCACAATTTCCAAAACTCAGGTAACTCTAAAATTAACTCCCCGTCATCTCAGAGGCCACAGTTTCATGTGTCGCCACTGTGACTATATATATGAGAACAGCAAAATTTCATTTGAAAGCCGTATCAATTCTGTTACCTTCTAATGCATTGGAATAGACAAAGTCCATTTGGAAAAATAAATCGATGCATTTTGAAAAAGTTTGGATTTCAGAAGAATATTTTGGGCAAGACTTCCTGCTGTTGAGACAATTCAGACTCTTAAAAAAAAAAAAAAAAATCCAGGTTGAGATAGAACCGTGGGGTTCAGGTAACCTCAACAGATCTGTGACACCATAGCAATTGTTCTTGAAGAAAAAGGCATCTTCACCATCGACCCTACTGTTAACTCTTGTCAGTATGTTCCTTAACACATAAAAGTTATTACATTTACAGTAGAGTCACTGGAACAGTTAAAATTTAATCAGAAACTGTTTACTTCCATTTAGTAGACAATCTGAAGTCTCTACGAAATAAAAATTTGTTCTGATTCAGGGTATATAGCAGACTCTTTGGAGCAAAAATGATTCCCTTGGTCTGTCTGGCAACTTAAAAGCATACTTGCTGCCTTCTACCTAGGAGATCATGTCTTAGGGATTTAAAAATTGTGGTGCTCAAGTAATTACAGTACACATGACCTAGTAACATCACCGACTTTCAGCAGAATCGTCAACCCTAGTTCGAGCAAGTACTCCTTTGTGTCTAACTAAAGGTGGCAAAACTACATGCTGGAAAAAGGTTTGTAGCATTGTGATCTTAAATATATATTCAATTGCAAATGTAACAAGTATTCATAAAACAAGAAAATGTAGCTGATGAACCTAAGATGAACCAGCTGAACCTAAGTATCATAAGGGAATTCTTTTGTTAGCTTCTTTGTAATGTAGATGTTGCTTTTTAGTGAGCCTGGGTTTTTTAATGTTATGCTAGTGAGTGTCCTGTGTTTAGCTAGCAGCTAGCAGGCGATACCTTGCCAAATTTCTGTTGGTGTAACTTCTCAGTGTAGTAGGTTACAATATAATTATATAGCCGACAGCTTATTGTAATTTCTTTATGTTCTCTCTCACGTTCCTGCCATCTTGTCTTGGGATCAGAAGGACAGAAGAATTCAGAGGAAGAGTTCGAGAATAGTGAAATAATGACAGCAGAAGTAATGGAAACAAGTGTTTCTTCAGGGTCATCAGTTAACCAGTTCCTATGATGGTGCCAAGGATATGCTGCTATTTTAGGCACTGTCTTTCAGAAGAGCTGTAATTTTCTTATGGCTAGTAATCTCCTGTTAGTATCAGTGTTAACCCTACTGGCTCAGTAAAATTCTTCCTTGTAACTTCAGTCCAGTTATATTAATTCCTACAAAAGATTAAATGGGATGTGCATTTAGTGAACTGTTGTATAATGGTGCTATGCATTGTTTAATATAAAATACATCTCAATTCTACATAAGTGAACCATAACATGAAGAAATGCAACACTGGTAATACCTTTATAGTTAAAATTAACCTTTATCTGTGAATTCTACAATACACCTTTGCTTCTTTTAAATTGGAAATGAACTTACTAATAAAGTTTACATATATTCACTTATGTAGGCAATAAAAGGTGTTTCAAATTGACATAAGTTATGGATAAAATATGTGTCATATTTTATGTCCTAATTTTTAAGGATTTTTTTTTCTGAACTACTCAGACATTAAGAGAACGACAACAAAAAAGTAAACAGTCCCTGTATACTGTTGTTATCCCACTTTGCCTCAAAACTAACAAAACTTGTCTTCTAGACTTGATTATATAACAACATATGCTAGTGTAAAGTTTTATCCCTGAATAAAATTATTTTTTAAAGAAACAGAAGCTGTAGGTAAACAATTATATATGTATCTGCAAACAACCTCACTGGGGTTTTAACTCGCTAATTCTAGGGGACGACGGAGAATGAAAAGTGATGGGACACAGCTCTTGCCCTGCAAAGACCCTTACGCCAGGGAGGTCACAGTGAAGCACACCTTAGATTTTTTTTTTTAAACAGATGATGACAGTCACCCTCCACGTTTATGAAGAGCATTGCTACCACTTCAGTAGGCAAAGGTCTTGCTCTGTGGCTGCACTATGAGATAAGGACCCTGGATTTATGGCTGCCACTGGCACGCTGGGTCTGTACTCCACACCTACACCACAGGTTGGAATGCAGCTTTGCGTTGAGCTTGGGGGTAAAAATTAGCACTGCCACAGCCCTGGAAGCAAGAGACCTGTGCCTCTCATTTATATAAACACTTGTAAATTAGCAGGAGTTCAAATTAATGGATCCAGCTCAATCACCAGCTCCAACAAAAATCTGGAGTAAAGGTTCATTAGGACCCTGTCTATTTCAACAGAGCGTTTGGGGTTTTTTTCAGTAAAATCCTTCATGTGATTTTTAGAACGACAACTTCCAAATCCTTTTATTCATGCAGGATAAATTCTCAATGGTATTTCATTAATTCATGCCTAAGAGCATTAATATCTCTTCTTACCGTATTATGTCATCATTAATCTCAGCCGCTCCCCATCAAAGTTCCTGGCATGTGAAACGGATCACACCATGGTGCAGCCTGAGTGGTTATAACGCTACTGAAAATCACACAAGCCTCAACTCGGCAGCAAGGAGATTTTAAAGACCTTTCTATATAACGCACCAGCTGCTGAAGTCATCAGTCCAGGATCCCAGACGGGGGAAGTCACAGTCGCAGAAATAACATTCAGAATAGGTAGTGTTACCAAGAAAATTCTTCTACAGCAAAGTTTATGTAATTCCTAACCATTTCTTCCTTGGGTGTACACCTCCTTCTGTGTGTTGGAGTAGGAGCCCAATGGAGACACAATGGAGACTCTGCACTGCCAACCACTTTGAAATTTAGAGACAGGAAAGCTGAGCACAAAACCATCTCTACACATTAAAAGGTCTGATTCACAAATAGGAAGCAGCAGGTTAGTATCTCTACAGGCTTTTCTGACGGAGAAGCAGGATTCTGAATAAGCAGCATTGAATCGCTATCTGGAATAACTGTTCCAGTCCTCTTGTAGCATAAGAGTTGCTTTCAAATGGCATAATGCTGCTGATCTTTCAGCCTCCATGATTGCTTAAGAGAATGACTCCCAAAGGTTAACGAGGTTTTCATGAAAATAATTCATTTTCATTCTCTTTAAATATACCACTTTGCTTCTTTTTTTTTCACATTAGCACAATAAATAGAAACTTCTTAGCTTGTATTCTTTACACCACTCGTTGTTTTAAATACTTCCCCTCTGTCTCCTATTACTTGACTCCTTTCTAAACAAACCCTTGTTTTCAGCCTCCTCCATTTCTCTAATCATTTAGTTGCCAGTGCACAGAATTACATTTTGTCAGCATGTTTTCAAATTATGGGTGAATTGTTATTGTTGATTTATGGATGGAATTGTATTTTCTGTTCTGGACTTACCCCACCCCACCACCCCCCCTTGGTCTCACATCATCTTTTGTTTTCATAGTATCCCTTCACAACACAATTTTTTCCACTAAGCTGATCATAGCAAGTAATGACCTAAACAGTTATGGTTAATTTAGAACCCTGCAAAGCCTACAAATACTTGCAATTATTCCCCTGAATAGCACCCAACCTTGTATTTGTCAGCATTGCACTTCATCTGCATCACACTGCCCATTTATTCCCTTTGTTAACCCAGGTCACTCACAATCTTCCCTACTTCTGATTAACTGAAATAATTCTCTGTTAACAGCAAACAGTGCCACCTTTCAGATAGCATGTTCATTCCCTTTTTCAGATAGCACCAGTTTGAATACGGAGTGTTGGGGCACTACACCATTAGCCTTTTGCCATGATAAAAAAATTGACCATTTAATCCTGCTCTACCTCTTAGTTTCTAATGCACAACTACTTTAGCTCTCACTTCCTCAATACTGCTTTGCTTAAACGGCTTCTTGGTAGGGACATTTTTACAAGATTTTTTTTTTTTTTTTAAATCCAAATAAATTACATCAACCATTCCCTCTACTCTCAGCAGCTGCACAATTGACTTAATTTTAGTATGTTAGAGAGGCATAATTTTCTTGCCCTAAGCACTTACATCTCTTTCGGCAATGTTTCCTCTGCACTATGTGCTTAAATGCGGAGCTGCTAGATGTCAGACCCAAAAAGCTCTTAACTGTTCAAAGGGAAACTTAGGTGGAATTTAGGCACTGAAATCCCAAGGTACATCATCCACAAGTAAAACAGGCCTCACTTCAGTGAGGCTGAATTAATTCTGACCTTGTAGACACATACATATTTGTCACTAAGACATATTGTCCTCCCAAGTTCTACTACTGCTTGTGTGCAGCCATGTTGTCACAGCAGAGGCGAGCCCAGGCAAGCTGGGCACCACCAGCAGCGTCACTGCCTTGTGTGTGTGTACTGGCGCAGCCCCCGAATGCCATGATCCAGCAATTAGGTTACAAAGGGGCTCCTTCCCTCCCCCTGCTGAAGCCGCTGTCCTGAAAATAATTACAATTTGTCTGGAGATACGAGCTAAGCCCTGTAAGTCTGCGTAACTTTGAGGTGTGAATGCCAGCACTGAAGCTCTGCACCACCCACTGATCTGCCCGTACTTCAGCTGGCTCACTGCAGCCAGAGCTGCGGTCGCAGATCTTGCCAAATCTCTGCGAGCCCCTGTGTATCTCTTTGCTATGGAAAACAGGCTGCAAAATGTATCCCAGCTCTGTGTTGTCACCACATGGCAGCTGAAGGCTCTGACCACACCAGGTTTACTGTTTGTGTTGCAAAAAGGTCACAGATCCTGCCTGTGCAGATCCAAAAAACACCACAGGTTTTGATGTAATGTACGTCATGCGTGAGGGGCTGTGTGAAGCTCCTGAACAGCCACGTAGCGCCATGTTTGCAGTACCGGCCATGCCTCATGGCCTGCAGGGTGGCGTGTAGATGCTCTCTGGCCAAAGGTGAGCACCACAACACCCAGGTGCACTGAGGGCCCTCCATTTCACCAAAAGGGTTGTCAAGCATTGGAACACGCTGCCCAGAGAAGTGGTTGAGTCACCATCCCTGGAGATATTTGAAAGACGTAGCAGTGGGGCTGGGGGCTGGGGTTTAGTGGTGGACTTGGCAGTGCTAGGTTGACTGTTGGACTTGATGATCTTAAAGGTCTTTTCCAACCAAAACGACTCTACGATTCTATTTCCCACACACAGCTTCCAGCTAAGAAACTCAAAGCGTCGAAACTGGGCTGGCCAGAGTAGTTAGCCCCTCAGCGTGCCACTGAAGACCTGCTCACAGCGGCCTGCTTCTTTCAGTATCCGTGCTGAGTTACAGTCATGCTACTGCTGCAAATGTTGACCTGGGCACTCAGCGCTCTGTTTCTCACAGGCAGGAGTAGCTTAATGTGAAACTACTGCTAAAAACCTTCCTGAGGAGAGCGCTAACTGTAGCTGAAATGGCTGGTGACAGGGTTGTCTCCATGACAAAGCACAAACACATGCAAGTTTATATGAAACAGCGAAGGTTTCCAAGCACATTAGAGGCTGCTAGAAGAGCCAGAGCCTGGACTTTTTTTTCCAAAAGCTGGGCTGGGGGAGGGAATACAGGCAGATGGAGAAGAAAATAAAAGGATAATATGAATCAAATGAGGTACAGAATTAATTTTGCTTTTTCTCATTTGTCTCCTTTCCAGCACCACTAGCTGCTGCCTCCTCAAGGCACGAGAGAAAAATCTCACTAGTGTCCTTCCGTCTGGTTAATTTGACAAAATACTTCAGTTTAGTGAAGCATTTCTACTCTTCAAACTTGTTAATTCATGTTTATGGCCTACCATTGCCAGATCACAAAATGCTTACTGAAAGCAGTCTAGAAATTTATCGTTCCAAACATGTCTTGAAATTTTCAACATGTCCTTTCAAAACTGAATTTAACCAAAACAACTTATTTCAATGGACTAAAACTACCAGTCACAAAACCACTGAAAATGAAGAAAACATCCAATGCACCTAGGGAGACAACGTTGGTTAGGTGTTTGCCTCAGCATAGGCTTCCTGTAAATTATCTAGCCCAGTTTTCTAAAGCTATGAATACACCCTTCCCTAAGAACAAGACAGATCAGTAGCAGCAAGGCAGCGTTGCCTATCCAGAGGTGATGCTAATACCTACTGTATCGTATTCCTCAGCATCGCTTAAGGAATCTGCTCTATGTCCACTCTGAAAAGCTATATATCTGCAGAGACAGTTTGTCTCATATTGAAAGGATTGCTGGCCTGAGTGTCACCAAAAGTGTAAGTAAAAGTGACACCTATACATAAAGAAGGCTAACCTACATGTATGGACAAAAGTGCTCCTACAAAGTGCTGTGTAGTTTGCTGAGGACCTTTCATGATCCAACACAAGTTGCTCTTGATGCAGATGCAGAGAGTACAAGAAGCTACGTTCCAGATAGTCTGACATCTAAAGTAAGCAGGTAGCTGCTGCAGGGGGTTTCTTCTAGGTCTCAGCAAAAGTTTGTTGTAGATTAACTGGCACTTAGGGGACTACTTGGTCCCCCCACGTCAAGATAAGAACATGCTACATGCTGCTTATAGTTATAAGTGTTCTAATTAGGTCGACTTGATTATTGTTCTGTGGTTTGATAGATGCTGTATTTAAAGTAATTCCAGATACTAATTTTTAGACCTTTTTTGTGAACTAGTAAATCAAGTGCAATTTATTCACGGAATTATTCTTTTCTTTCTTAATGCCTATTCCCTCCGGCTTGTAACTTTAATTAGAACCTGCTATCTGTTCATATTAGTAGTGGTAACAGTTGTCACTAGAGTACAGATGCATAGATTCAGCTCATATTGCCACTTTGACTTTATACTTAAAACCTAACAATCTTCCTGGCTATACATCTGAGAATACCATCCATTAATGCTTTATTCCACTGCCACCCTGAACTCCAGCCTCTAAACACTAACAATCTGATTATTTTTTAACCATCCAATAATGCATTTTCTAAAGAATAGGAACTTTACAAAAAATAGCTTCATTTGGAGATAAATATCTGCCTGAAAAGGTTATTCAGCCCATCCAGATTTCTTTTTTATTACTATAGATTTTCCCAAGGCAGTATTGTTTCTTGAATAATTATCGATCTAAGCAATTCTGTGCTAAAGTAGGCTGATTCATTCATTAAACATACACACAGAAAAGCTCTTGGTTGCCCTGGTAAAAACAAACAGCTCCTCTTCTTTCCGTCTGTTCCTCAGCCCTTCCCCAGAATACGATGATTACATTGAAATGTAATCAGTTAATATTTGATTTGCATTTGTCAGGAAAAGGAAACATGAAATATATTTCTTTGGAGGAGCAGAAGAATTAGGATCTGGAAAAATGCTCAAAAACCGCTAGCCTTGTTTGGTTTGCTGCTTTACACCCTGATTTACAGGTTTCAGTAATTTGAAGGGAGTCTTCCAGCAACGAGTTGCAATTAGTGAGGTTCTAAAAGCTTATTAACTTATTTAGATAAACTTTTGCTTCCAATAAAGACTAAGTCCTTTTTCATGATGTGATATAGAAAATTGTTTCACATTTTTCTGATTAAATATATCGGGAATAGAATAGCTTTCAATAGCTTTCAAGGTCTCCGTTCACTACAAGACAGCTGCTCTTGAAATGGTCTGCATAACTAGCCAGTGAAATTGTGTAAGAATCAGCAGCACCAGTGGGGAACAGGGTTAAGAAGGTATCCATCAGCAAATGCTGAAATGAAAAGGACCTTTCTTCATTGACTTAGGTACTCTGTGGATGGTACAAGGTTGCATTCAGCCTAGCAAATCTACGTATTTCAAACCCCCAGCACCACTTGCTTACAGAAGAGCTGCAGTTCTCCTGAATGAATAGTGATGATGCTTAAGCAGGTAAGGGGAAGGGTTTCTGCATGTCAAATATTAGTATTTGGTTATTTTCCAAAACAGGATAAAGGAATGATCTAAAGTGGCCCCATGTGTAATGGGTGGCTCAGCATGCTGCTGTCTGCTATGTGCCCAAGAATGAAGTACAATAGGTTATACTCTCAGCAAGAAAAAAGTGGTAGCTCCAAACAAACAATGGTTTAAACAACTGTGAAGCTGCTCAGTATACTGAAATTTGTGAGTGCTGAGTGCTAGAGGCAGCAAGGCTTACTGAAAGCATCCAGTTGAAAGAAGTCAGTATAAGGAATGAAATTTCATTCTGTAATGCCTCCATTTGAGAGCTTGTGAAGATATCTGGTTAGCTTTGGTGAATTATGGAAAAATACCCTGGCCTCCTGATACAGCTTTCTGTGAATAATTGTCCTGAAGTACTGAAAGCTTGTGACAATCGTTTCATTGTCATTACGAGTCAGTACACAAACAGGCATTCTGCTAGAATGCAGAGTAGCAGAGTATGCAGAATCTGCCCAAACAAGTTTTGACTCAATTTATGCCAATACAAAATCAGTGTATTTTGACTGAGGTCTGTGAGATTATTTCAGACCTGCACTGGTTAACGGGAACAGAGTGAGGTTTGCTGTCTGGTACCATCTATCTTCTGCCATTTCTCTCTCTTTCTCATCCCCTCTGTTTTATTACCTTATCGCAGAGCCAGTGCTGTTCCACATCCATGCTCTCCTTCTTGTAGCATCACTGGTAAATTTAATGCTCACTACTTAATCACTTTTCTCTCAACATGTAAAGCATAATTGAGCAGTTGGGGGGGGTTGGAATGACAAGACTTAGTGCATTATTTCCTCTTAGGAAACAAGACAATTCACCTATTTATATTTATGCATATTCAACTTCTTCCATTAGCCAAATGACCCTACGAGAAAAGGAATCCAGGTAGTTGGTAGAAAATAACAGGTACCACATACTCCAAGCCCAGCAGTGGGCCACAGCAACATCTTCAACAGGAGGAAATGTGAAAAGAACAGAAGACAGGAGCTTTTGCAGCATATCTCTTGCTGCCATGTTTTGTTCTGCCACCAGCCCCAGATTGCTGTTCCTAACAGCAAAGCCTGTAGTGAAGCCCTGGCCCTAGCTAAATCAACAGCAGAAGTTTTTGCTGACTTCAGTGAGATGATAATTTCCCTTCTGAATCATTAAGAGGATCTTTTTGTATTTCATTTTTTTGATTCTTAGACTTGGGTACCGGACACTAAAAACAAAGACAAAAAAGACCTCGATTTTTCAAAATGCTTTCCAACCTTGGAAAACTGCTTTGTTTCTCTTCACTACTTGTAACCTTGTACCTGCGTGCATCACCCCCAATAAGTGCTATTTCACAATGGAGAGCATACACTGTTTTTCCCCCACTAGATCAATACCTGTCTAAAAGTATTTACTCACCAAAAGGGCTGTGATCCTTTTCTTTGTCACCCTTGAACTTCTGTTCTGCTCTTGATTTTTTTTTTTGCTTTTTGACACAAGTTCTTCTTTTACTTCCTGGCTATTTCTTGCCTCTAATAGGATGGTTTTTTCTTCTTTGGTCTTCTTTTCTCTGACATTTATTATAGAGTATACATCACAGCTTTTCCACTTGTCTAATCAGAGGGTTGGTCCGGCACTGAAATTGCAGCTGTTTTAAAATGCTACCTGTAAACACACAGTTTATCTTCAGTTCCTGTTCACAGTAGCTTAAAGGAGACAAGAAGATGATGATCAAAATAGGAAATGGGGAAGACTGACTGGGACACTTGTTTCATAGAAACAGAAGAAGAGTAGAATGGTAAGTAAGACATAGAGGTAATCCATTCTGTATCGGCATAGGGCAGAAAACTTCATACTTCTGTGAATGTATTCAACTAAACCACTTATATTCTGACTAGCAAAGACTAAAGTCATGGAAGAAGCTGGAATAAAAAGATATTAAATAAGCCCTGGATAGTTGACTGCAATATTCACAGCTTTTGGAATCCTTTATCTTTCCTGCAATTGGCTGTTGACATGCCATTTGTCTTTAGAGGAGTGCATGCTTTCATCTGGCTGTCTGAAAAACAGATAAACCATGTTCACTGTCAGTAGGGACTTGAAACCTGTGTTCTTAAAGCAGTATCCAGAGCAATACTTGTTGTTCATTTCCTCCAGTTCAGCTGAAAGCTTCTTACAAAGATGGAGATGCAACATGAAAATTAAGGCAGTCACTCTTTCAGCAGCTCAGGGTTGAAGTCACCGCTTTGACTCAGCTAGAAAGGATTTAACAATGGATCCCTCAGCTGGAGGAAGAATAAGTCAATTAGAGCAACACTGGGTGCCCAGTACATACACACTGCCGGTTTTCCCCCTCCTGGGCCATGACATGAAATGACCACCAAAATTCCTGGTTTGGGAATGAGGCTCACAACACAGATCTTTCCTTTAGCTAGTGCCCCAGATTTGAAGTTTTATGTAACATACGTCCTATCTGAGAATTTATATGCTACGGCTTATTCAAAACAAGGGTGACAGTGTCTTATTTCACATTCCAGACAACATAATCTTTACCTATACCCTGACCTCACTTCTCCTTATGCTGATTTTGCATAGGCTACAAACCTCTGTTGTACTGTGCAGAGGTAGCACCATTTACAGCCCAGATTTCGACATGAGACACCTATATGTCTTTACAATAAAATCTGAAGACAATCTTTGTCAATGTAACTGAAATAATAATACTTTTTTTTTTTTCAAAGGGCAGCATTTTAGCTGAACTTGACATAAAATGAGAACTTTGACAGTGCTCTCTTACATAATGAAATGTATTAATTAATTCACTTTTCCAGATTTCTAGTGGCAGTTACCTTTTTCAACCTTAGCAACTAGTCAGATTGCCATAATTACAAAGAGTACACAGTGCACAGCGTATGATCAGAAGCATATAATGTGCTTGAAGTGTAAAATGCTCCAACAATAAAGCTAGAATAAATGTATTGTTTAGTTATTGGCACAACTGGTACATTTATAGCTGCATCCAAATAGCTCTGACGCTGAAATGAATGCCTGTGCATAATTTTTGCAATTTGGTGCATATTATTTTTCATTTATTGAGCCATAGGTTAAAGCTGGAGAGAGGAACGTTTTAAACTACAAATATATTGTGGCTTATACTATGACATTCATATCAAGTTTTTTTTTAATTGGGGGTGTGTGTAGGGGGGCATAATGAAAATCTTTTACCGATTCATGTCAGACACCATGATCAATAACTGCATAGAAATCTATCTAAGCCAAAACAAAAGTCAACTGCTTCCTCAAGTCACTCACTGTATTTTCTGCTCAAAGCCTACTGAAAGACTACATAAGTTGATATATAAAAAATGAAGTGTCGTCAGGTTTTTTTCTTGCATCATCTTTCTAGACTCCAAAAACAATTGCAGTTAATGAGCATATTGCCTGTGATTTAAACAGGCTTTAGGTCATCATATTGCTGTTATTTCTTCAACCTTTTTGTGTTCTTACTTGCTACTCACTCATTATACCTCATCTACAAGTGTTGACAGTAAGCTTTCTGGGAGGTTACTATGTATTTCTCTGTAGGAAAAGAAATTACAATAGACATTACGAACCTAATTAGCATGCCTAAATTCTAATATAAAAACAAACAATGATGTGCTATCATTTGCATGTATTGTCTGACACTCCAGCAACGAAGTATGAACAGTCTCAGTGTCTGTTCCAGTCCTCATAACAAGAAAAGTTCATCGACTTTGCCAAAAAGAGCCAACAGTCTGGTGTCTTACAGCACTGCAGGAAGGCTAAATGACTTTAGCATAGTGGGGTTCAAGAAGAATTTCAGTAATCATCAGGACTGTAAGAGGAGAGGGCAGGCATATCTGCCTATTTTATACAACCTCTAAGCTAGATTGCCATACTTGTATGCCATAGCTACTATCTTTCTGAGGTTTCTCATTCATTCCAGGGCCAGGAGCAAACCCAGGTAAGATCTACCAGGCAGAAACGCACCCCTTGTTTGTACTGTTTTCTTTCTAAGCTCCTGAAGAAGCAGTGTCTAATGCAACACAAATGACTTGAAGCACGTAATACCACTTGTAACCATGCAGCTGCATAGACACTTTTCTCCCAAGCAATAAAATGGCTGCAGATGGCCCTGTATTAGCCTGGTTTTAAAAGAGAATAGCAATGAGGACAGTATCATATCAGGGCCTTCATTCTACTGCTGTAGAAATTAGCCTTATAAGTCAATGCAAGTTTTACCAATGTATCTTTAACTTGCCTTACAAATTGGTTTTCCACCACCTGTTTGCCACAAATCCTCCCCTCCCTGCCCTTGCCAAAGAAATATTACACTTACTTCACGCATGTAAGATCTGGTAAGAGAGAAATCCCTGTTTTTTAGACCTAAAGGGAGCTCAACCACTATGATCACCTAACTTCAATCAAAAATAAAATATTCCACAACCTATCCATAGACCACTCAGAGACAAATTTCAGTCCTGCAGTACTTAGGACTACATTATTAATACTATTCTGTAGGTTACAAGCTGATTTGCCCATATTATTTCAAGGTGACTGCATTTTTATGTAGCATATGCCTCACACCATGGGTACGATTACTACTACCATTTAACATCAGTTTTCATGGGTAATTAATTGATAAATGACAGACAACTCCTTCTTAGCTGCTACATAAGTCCTTTATTAACACATTTAATTCAATAAAGAGAGGGATAGTACAAATCATAGTGAAGGACGGAGAATCGGTTTGTTCATTTTCATATGCTGACTTCTGCAGCGCTCAGTAACAGGGCATGGCTCATTGCTTTCTCTTACAATGGGTTATCTGCACTCAGGACAAAACAAAAAAATAAACCCAACAGATACCGTTCCTTTCCCAGAATAGCTTAAAACTAAGCTGAGGAAAGGACAGGACTCTGAGAGTCCTTTAAAGTTATTCACTGTGGCTGCAACGTTACATGAGGAAAGACAAGTGAACACACCGAACATAACACGAGCCCCTGGAAACTAAAAATTGACTAAAAGGAAGCAGGATGAGAACAGAGAAACAAAAACTGCAAAAGAAGAAAGAGAAACAAAAATTTGGAAAAAAAGCCCAAACCAAGAAACCCAGAAAAGAATTGAAGAGTGTTGGCTAAGGAGGATGAGAATTTTAATGACGCACTAAAAGAAGCCCAAGTATTTGTCCAGTGAGAGATTTCAGCATGAAGACATAATGGCACTGAAGGAGAGATCTGAAATAGATCCCCCTTCTGTGGTGCGAAGAACAAAGAGCTGGTGGCAATCTTTATTGTAGCTAATTTCGTACATTTTAAAATAAACCTATCCTGCCAAATTTCTAATAAAAATAGTCCGTTAGTGTCATTATCGCAAAAGGTCCTGTCTACTTTTGTGAATCCGAATTCTAGTTCAACTTGGAAAGGGGCTACCTAGAAACATTTGTTGTATTGATGTTGTTGAGGTTTCACAACAGCTGCATGAAACTAGTATCCATATGTCCTTCTGAGGTTAATACTCGTCAAATGAAGTTGCAAAATTAAAATATGCACTTCTAAAGTGTGTTAGAGCTATACTCATGACAATGATAACTACAGACCATGTCCTTCCCTGGAAAACTTTTAAAGAAAGTCTCCCCTAAATTGTCAATCTATACATAAAAAATAATAGAAGGCTCGTCTAACTGTTCTTTATTCTAAAATAAACGGAACCTTCTGACAGGCTCCAAAAGGCATCTCTCTGGCTCAGTTTTTGGGAGAATGCCAAAGTGGAAGAGGTACATTTTAAAAGGTGCCTTTAGGCAGCTAAATATCTTTAAAATATTTACAGCAATGAAAAGCTATTGGCCAAATTCCTGCCTGAGTCATTATTATAGTCCTGCTACAATATCGTGGCACTATTAATTAGAAATTATAATAATTTGCCTCAGATTTAGGAAGATAGTTGGGCAACTATCTAACATCAGCCTTGTAGAGCTCTTTAATGTTTATTTCAATACAAAATAAATAAATGATAATTGAAGCAAGTGATTTAAACACATTATACTCATTCTTTTTTTTTCTATACCAGCATTTCTTTGCTGAAAAATGTCTAAGTTCTGGAATACCTGTTCAAAACACAATGAAGACAGATGACCTGCAGTTGCGTTTTCACTTCTGAACCCTATTTTGAATTATTCTTTCACCTCTCTTTATTGAGATATGAGCCAGACCCTCTTTTCGTATACTTCTTCAAACTTGTGTGGAGGTTCAAAATCACAGTTATTCTGCTGTATTAACACACAGAATACAGATAAATTTAATGTGCACTTGATGGTATAACTCACAAGTTAAGACATTTGGGAGAGCGCAGTGCTCATATACCAGAAACATCTCCCTCGAGATTTTTGTTTTAAACACTTTTCCAGAATTATGAGACAGACACTTTTACTAATGCTTACTTTGTTTAACTGTCCATGTTCTCTTCCCTGGAACCATTTGTCCAAAGAAAGACTCAGACAAGCAAGTCTCTTGCAACACGTTCTAGACCAAAAGCTGTGGGGCAAAGTCCTTTTGCACAAAGAGGATGGACCAGCATAAGCACCGACAGCAAACAGGGAAGAGTCCTCTGGTGTGGGTTCCTTTTAAAACAAGATTTTTAAACAGCTGCTTTCCACCAGGCCCTTTGCAAGCTTCAGCTTGAGGAACAGCTGGGAAAAAGCCCACAGCTTAGATCTGCACTCACAGGGCAAATCTCCAGGGCTGTCTAATTACATTTGAGATTTCTCTGCCCCTGTAAGACACAAAGAGCAGCCAAGCAATAAACAGTGAGAATAATTCTGTGCTTAAACAATGATATCTAGTGTCATTTTAGACACTGAGCGAAGACATCTGCCCAGAGAGCATCCCAGATGGGACTTTAGGGGACCATCCTAAAAAACAGAGCAATTGCTGTTACATGCCTAATTCCTTTAAACAGAAAACAGAAGTTTACAATGTTTCCATATTTATTAGTTGAGGTCATGAGCCTTAAAATATCACACAATATTTCATATTAATCACAGCAAAAATATATGCAAAGATAAGGACTTGCACTTCTGCTGATTTGAAGGTATTAGTAAAATATGAGACAGTGCTTGTGAAGCTCACAATTTTCAGAAAATCCACAAGACTTTCATTCATTTAACCTCATCTTAGAACTTCTTGCCTCTCAGACATTTTCCTTTTAGAGATACACAACCTTATCAAGAGGTTTAGCAGAAAAAAGTGAGATATTACAACCTTTGCTATTTTATATTCAAATACATTATCATTCTACCGAGCAAGGCGATAATAATAAAAATCCTTTTATGTTTGTATTTAATTCTGTGGTTTAAATTGGAAATATTGTGAATTCTGAGGCTTCATCTTTGTTTCAACCACATACGTATTCTTAAAGGCATAAAATAGTTACCATCAAATGCCATACAATACCAAACAAATGCTGTACAATTGTTAAAAACATATTACAGATCAGTGTCAAAACTAAATACAACATATAAATACACATCTCATGTCTCTTTTAAAGTCCCAGCCTTTATTCTCAAAACATCACCATCTCTTTTAATGTTCATATCCTCAGTCACTGCCATCTGGAAAAGGTCTGGCACACACAGAAATGGGAACTTAAAGAAGGGTGATTGAGGCATAAAAAGTGGTAAAAAAGGAGCGATTACTTTCTGAAGTCCTAGCAGAAATGCAAAACGAGTGGTTTAGAGTGATCAGACTCAAAATTTTATCATTTACCTTTTCAAAACAAAGGCCCAGATCATTCCAGTCTGTTAATAAACTTTTTCATCTACACAGTTTAGGTATGAAAATTAGTCCTCCATGAATGTGCTTGCCTTCTGGATGTGCTGAACTTTTGGAGTTCAGGAGCAGCTGGGGAGGAAAAGACATTGTTCCTCTTCTCACAAGCTGCATCTTCCTAAGTTTGCCTGCTTTTCCATACAGACTCAGGTTACTTCTGTCAGCTGAGTCCTCCTCAATCACGAGCAAGCATTTGAGGGTATGGTTTTCTATTCCAACCGCCCACTCCAAAAATAGGGGATGTGAAAGATGATAGCAAGACCTACATGCCTGCTCTCTGGCACCTGCAAGCTATGGCATGGCAACTGCTTCTCCTGCTGCTAAGAGAAAAAGCTGGAAGTACTGGGTTGGTCTCAAACTTTGTTCTTCATTATGGGGGGAGTGGTTCATTTGCTATTTTATGTGCTATTGCCACCTTTCACTATATTTAGAAATGAAATGGAAGAAGACGGACTTTCATTCTGCTGATATCTTGAGAGTCTCAGTTTTCATCTCTATCTCCCTCTCCTAGCCTACAATTTTATCCCCATTACAGTGTGGGGAACAAAAGTTGGGAAAAATGTGACCTGACAAATTTTAAAGCCAATCTTGGGCTGCAAAGTAAATCCTAGGTCAGGACTATGGATTACTTGGCATTCATTGCTGACAGTGTCAAATAGGTGGGGAAGATGACAACCTATCTTGAAAGCATTGTTACTGCTTTAAGGTTATTAAAAATAAAATAAAATCCTGCAATGTCAAATACAACTGTAGGAGAATGGGTTGGTCTATATTCGACATTGCATTGCCACTGGACTGCTTGAACCTGTGTCAAATGCTAGAAATAAATCTACTTTCAGCTGCAATTGAAGATTCCTTTTTTCCAGGTAACTGTGCAGCCAGATAAAAGCTGATCCTTCAATTTTACAGGTGGCAGGAACTAAAAAATCATTGCCAATGAGAAGACATGAGGCTGGACTTAAGTCTTCAGGAAGATTTTTCAATAGGGCTACTCCACTTCTGGAGGAATATGCCCATTCATGCTACAATCATTCTGTGATAGGAACTGTGTTGTCTGTATTTTATATGACACTTCAAGAAATACACCAAAACATGTCTGCTTTACCTTTTACTGAGTTCTGCTGAATTAACAGAAGTATCTATGCCACTGTGTATATATATACATATATATATCTCACCTTCAGATTTACCATTTTTGCCAGGAAAAAAGTAAATCTACTCCAACAGCGGGTGATAACTTTCAATTACAAAGTCCATGAGTTTCCAAATGACCTAGGTGATATCAGCTTGTCAGCAGCTGCCATGACAGAAAAGGCTATGGTCTGAGAATCCATTTCGTACCAGTAGTACACTGTAATTCTTAGCCATAACAGGCCATACAGCATTGCCTAAGAGGTGACATTCATCCCATGCTGATAGCCGATATAAGCATAGGCAGCTTTCAAGTTGCCTTCTGTTCAATACAATTAAGCGAAATTCAGTGGTACATAAACCACATATAGGCTGTTTACACAGGACTAACATTTATTCTGCACATAAAATACAAGCTTGCTGCTGAGTAATGAAAGAGGTGAAGGAAGAAAATACAGCAAAGATCAGAAATGAGGACAGTTCTAATTAGTATAAGCAAAAGTGTAGTATAACCTACAAGACAAAATTGCCCTTTGGAGACCGTGGGTGGTAGTTTATTAGCAGTTTCAGAAATATGGGTTTACACTTTAAGATATCAGCTCAATAGTCTCCAGAGTGAAGGCTTCCACTTTCACCACTGAGCTGCTGTTTGGCTGAGCGTTACAGTTTCCAATTTGATCCTGCCTGAAACAGAAGCTTCCATGGTTGGTAGCACTGAAAACATAAATTAAAACTTTGAAAAATTGTATTAGTGGAAAATATTCACTCTCATATACCACAGCTTTGTTTTGAGTCAGGCTTCCTTGAACACTCTCAATTTAACCATTTACATACTAGAAGATTTTCCATTCTCTATACTTATTTTTAAGGGCCACCATCACAGGTTCTCTCCTGTTGCAGGCTCTGAAGGAACTAAAATGATTAACAGAACTGTATCACAGAAGGAGGATGTTCCCAGAACAAGTATATCTTGCACACTGCATTTCCATTAATAATTGCTACCTCTGAATTAAATAGCTAATTGCTGGGAGATGTATAGTCATACTGCTGGGCACTTAGATAGGCTTATCAGCTCTGATGTGGAATACAACATATTTATTCGTCAAAGAACCGTTCTACAAACACCGTACTGTTTCTTGTAACAGCACTATCTTGGTTGATCCTGTACAGCATCACACTGCAGCACAATTATGTTTGTGTGATTATGGAATGGCAAAGGGTAGAATTGCTTTCAAATCTTCGCAATGTCTACCTGAAATTGTGTAAATCAGTTTTTAAAACTGTTTGCCAGAACTAGCAATTCACCATGAAAATAATTCCAGGAGAAACAAAATATGATTTTATATGAGAATTGTTTTGAGCTTGCTAACAAAGAGAGATGTGTTATCACAGATTAGATAGGGCTAGATCTCATCTGTTAGTTTTGAGTTTTTTTTTTGTCCACTCACTGCAAGTAACTGATAAATGAAGAATATTAATAAGCATATCCACTCACAAAAAGTATTCTCAGTCTTTCTCATCTTTACTATGCATTTGTTGTTAGGGCAAACAGAAATTAAATGCCTAGCAGAAGTACTCCTTAACCTATTGTAACACAGCCTCTCTTCAGATGCTCCAAACTTTGTAAGGTTTAGTCTGACGACTCTTATCACAGCCATGCAAAGTTAAAGAATCGTTGTGGTATCCCTAGATGTTGCTACGCTGCATTCAGTTAAAGTCCGTAGGAAGCTATGAGACTCTTGTCTTCTCTTGAACAGAAGAGAGGTATATTTCCTGATTTTACTTTCAAGTAGCTGCTGGACATGAGCTGTTCCAAAACTAAATCATCTCTGATCAAATTTAGAGGTCAGTGCCTGACCCCACTGTGGTTGACCTCGCATGGTCAGTCTATGAGGCTGCTTTATCTTCAGCATGCTTCCCCTCACAATGGTGGGGGAAAGGGCAATTTTTTAAGCAACAGAGATGCTACCTAGTAAAATAACTATCACAGAAGAATGCGGTAAAGTGTTGACAGCAGAGTAAGGTGACTACTTAGGTCTGGATGATCTCTCCTTCTTTTCCTAGGTTTCCTAGGCTCAAAGTAAGTTGCAGATAATTTTCGGTACTCTTATGTCAAATCTAAAGATTTTTAATATAGCCTTCATTGTCTTTTTCAAAAAAAAAATAAAAATCTACACCAAGAGGATCATCAGGAATTCAGCAGAAGCTGCTGCTTTCTTCATGTTTCTGCATTTCTAGAACAGGCTACTGGATCCTAGCTCAGGCTCATTTTAAGCTTACCAGAAGCTGGGAAACCAAGTCTCCTCGACCTGCGGATCACAACAACCCTCCTACTCTTCAAAGTCAAGATCCTCAGGAAGATAAAGTTGTACCTTTGAGAATAAAAGGAGCTAAGAGCTCTACAGAAGCTGTGAAATCAACAGGACCAGTGAGAGACTGACACAGGATTTTGCCTTTGTAAAAACAGCTGCTTCTGTCTTCCAATCCAAACTGAACCCTGTGGTAGTCCAGCTGCTAAACCTGATTTCAGGACTAAACTCTCCCTTCAACCGCTGCCTTGTATACAGCAAGCAAAGATCACAGAGCAAATAAAATGTTACACATCTAGCAGCTGTAGTAATATGGTTCCTATTAACTTCTCTCCCCTCTACTCCCCAAAAGCCCTCTAATTCCTGGATTCCTCTCAGCTTGTAGGGAATTGTGCTGACACAGGTAAAGGGGCAAATAGCAGCAATCATTTGCTCTCTTGCATTGATTCTGCCACAGAGAAGCACAAACAAAGCCTTCAAAGGGCCTGATCCAACGTCTTGCTGGAAAGCCAAACCATTCCTCACTAAATACATAAGTAACACATGTCTAAAGGAAAGGTCAAACATCTGTGCACAAGATGTACATAATCCTACACAAAACCACCAATTCATCATCCTCAAGCAGATAATATAGTTATTTTACTATTAAGGATTTAATTTCTTAGTTCAGCTAGGAATTTACATAAGTTACTCCAGGAAACCTAGGGGAGGAGAGCATTACAAAGGCAATAGCAGAAATTGTATGTGTTTAAACCACTTCTGTAAACTCCGTGCAGTGCTATACACACTGAATGCTAGGGGAAGGCAACTATGATAAAGAGCATCTGGACTATGAGTAGCTGTAACACAGTGAACCCTTTAAAGTGACAACACAAGTATGGGGAAAATCATTGCTCAAACCAAGCCCATATCATACTGCTGGTACTAGATACGCATTATGGAAAACAAAAATTAAACCAAACAGTTTGGCAGGGTGAAAATTTCTTACTTCTATGCAATAAGGAAAATTCACTTAAACATGGTAAGAGAAAATAACTCAGAATGTGGGTTAATGGTCCTACAGGATGGGCCAAACCCTCAAAGCCTCCAAGGTGGGCAATATTCCACAACTCCAAATAAACACTTCCTTGGACTACAGATCCAGCTTCATCTCCTGGGTCAGAAATTTACTGGAAAGTTGCAAGCAAAGGATGGCATTGTAATGGTCTGGGTCCTGGGAAGAAATTCTTCCTGTCATGTGCAGGCCAAAAGTATCCACATACAAAAAAGAAAATTATTTTTGGCGAGAGGTAGTATATATACAGGCCTGCAGGATTAATCAAATGCTCTCTTTGTCTGTGCTTAGGTAGGAGAGAAGGTCATATTTTTTGTTTCAGCTATCACAAGAGGTGCTGTAGCCAGGCATCATAATGTAGTTTTCTCAGCTTTACTTGTAGCATAAGAACAACAGCAACAATAAAGATAACCACTAGAAAAGACTCAGAAAACACAGCAGTGGGGCAGGAGATTGAGGTGCCATACAAAATAAATAAGGACCAGTGAGTCAGACTACATCAATAATGTAGGTCAGCAAGAAGGTCTAGGAGTAAGCCCGTGTAAGGTTTTTGCAATTAAGAAAAGAAAATCCTTTGACCCCGTGGCATGTCTTCCGAGATGAATATCCCATGGCTACAATTAAAAATATTGTTTGGGTTGGTTGACCCCCTCTGCACATATACCCTGAGCTTTTCAAGTACTTGTTCTTTAAGGTGAAAGGAAGAGATCATGATGGTAAAAGAGGTCGGGTCTAGAACTGAACTGAAAGGGAAGTTGCCACTGGCAAATTTCACTTCACTTTTTTTTCTTAATTGCTAACTTGACGGTTAAAAAAAAAGAAAAGAAAAAAGATTTACTTTCAAGGACAGATTCATATTGTCTTTTTCTCTCTGCTTATCAATAGATTTCCAGTTGGTAATTTGATTTGATTAAATCAGCCTACATATCTCCTAAGCTTAAACACCTTCAAATATTCAGAATGCAGATGTACATCCAATGAAAAGTAGGGCTCTCTTGATAGAGGCTAAATGCTCTCACAGGCACTTACAGTCATGCCCTGCTTTTTCTAGCAATATCGACAAACTTTGCAAGACAGCCATAAGGAATGCAGAAGTCACAGACCACTGTTTAGTGAAAAACAGTAATATGCTTTTGGTTTACGCTATCTATTGTCCAGTGACCTACAGCAATGCCAGCAATGCATGTAGGACTACATCTGTTTGACATACTGCTATGTGTTTCCTACAGCCTTCCATACAATTCTACACAAACTACTTCAATAGATGAATTAATTATATCTGCAGTTGGTATAAATCAACATAGCTTCATTACAGTTAATAGAACTATACTGATTTATGCCAGCATACATTTTAATTAAAAAATAAGTTTACTGAGCCACAATTTGATGCAGAGACATTGTTTAATTTGTTCCCTTTCTGCAAATTTTCCTTCCTATGAAAGGTAACAGCAGAATGTTCATAGTGAAAAATTAAAACTGGTATGGGCACACCAAGAAAACATATACAATGCTCATGAAAGACACATAATGGTGCTGATCTTGCTCATTTTATAAATCACTTTTCTAACTCCACCATATTTCTGTATTCCATCAACCAAACTAACATCACTAATATTAGTTAAGCTTTGAGAGGGGTAGATTTGCAGAGGACGTGGATTTCCTATAATAGTTGCTTTTACCAAAAGCATCTTTCTCTCTTTTTCATTACTCTGTAAACTGAAAAAATCAGGTTGATTACTGCATTGCATCATGCAAATATGAACAAAAGAGAAACATCCGTCCATTAGTCTGGAGGTGTCTCGCCTTCTGTTGCTCAGCCTCCCATAGCATTTGACTGTGCTGAAGTAATCACATTTTAGTTTTTAGAAAGCGTACCTTTAATTATACAGTTATCTTCAAGACCAAAAAAAAAAAAGATAGTTTTTCTTGGCTCTCAGAAGACAGCATTTCATGCCCCAATGATTTTTTAAAAGGAATTGAAAAACTAAGTCTGAATAGTTTGAGAATAAATTACTCCAACATAAAGTGAGCTCTCATTCACCAATACTTACAAATAGCTTAAGCAAAGATAAAATAATGTGTATTGTAATTAATATTTTAATTTGCTAAGAAAAGCTAAATAGTGATTAAACCCCTTCCCCTCCTTCTTCCCCCTGATAATAATGAAGCTAGGCAATTTCAAGAGAAGCAGAGCAGCCAGGAGTTTAATGTCGTTGATTAAGAACATGTTTCCATGGTGGCTATTATGTCCCTCTTTAAAAGACGAAAACAAAACCAAGCCTTATTTCCTTTTAGAGCTACAGGGTTTCTTCTGCCTTCATAAGACAGACAACAAGAAAATGTTTAGGGATAATTAAAGGCAATTAGGCTCATCAAGGCTCATTTCTGGTCTAGCTCCACTTCTTCTCCCTACAATGTGTGCTAATTGCTGCTTCAACATACCAAGTAGCATGGGTTATTTTTTTTGTACTTCCACAAACAAGACTATTTGGTCATTACCGGCTTTGACAGTGTGAATAAGAGACTCCTGATTAGCTTTTTGTTTGCTTTTTTAAAGATTTATGCTACATGTCCTATTGAATCTGATAATAAAGAATAATAAATTAACACTTAGCAATTGTGTAGTACCTTCTGCTAGAGGATCTCAAAGTTCTTTGCAAACATTAATGAATTAATTCCTTCAACAGTTGTGTATAATAGGTATCATCATAATAATTTTGCGGACTACTGAACACAGACACAAAGAGGTTGGGTAGCACATTTACTGTCACAGTCAACATGTTATGATGTTGGTCCCCTGTTCACACACAATGGAAATATTAGCTTGTTTGCCATAAACATGCCTCCTGTATAACTACTTCTGTTTATCTGGTTTTGATTCATTGATAGTCAGGTAATTTAAGGTATTTAAATGTCTAAACTTCAAAGAGAGGTTTCTAGTGGGAAATTACTAAGAAGCAGATCTCCAGAACTAGATACAAAAATATTCAAGTGCACCAACATTAGGTGTTACAGTAGAGGATACTAGGTAGTTTAATTATCGGAAGCAGAAAAGGTTCATTAGCCCAACTCTCTGATTATCGATTTGTGACATCACAGTCATGACTGCTCAACTCCCACAGACCCCTTCATGTAAAACTACAGTCCACCTACCCAGTTCAACAGCTCTTCAGCCTTGAAAGCACATTTAATTTTTCCACCGGAAAATTTATTTCTCTACTGCTTCTAAGTCCAGAACACAGAAACAAGCAACTTCATGCATGACGTTAAGATTTTAAACATGCTTTTATGATTTTGAACATTTTTGAACAATAATCAACAGCACCTCCTCCAACAGTGAAATATTGGTAAGATTGTTTGTGTGTACAGCACATAAGAGACTGCAGCTGACCAGGATCATGCCGCTACTTTTTCATGTTTCACATACACTACCCCCACCAGTTCTGGGGCTTTTAAGTGTCCTGATTTGTTAATCTGCTCACAAGTAACCACAGAGATTTAGGATTATTACTGACCTTAGTTTAGCTACACCTACTCGTGGTTTCTTTAGGATCTTGAACAACAACAAAGGAAACAATATGGATACCAGACGTTCTGCAAGCCTTTTAGCTAGTATCTTAATGCTCATATGGAAATGGATTATATGCAAGTTTAAATAGACATGGCATTACCACTTCCTGTGGTGAATTTCTTCAAGTAAAAGGGTTTATTTGGTGGAGCAAAGTATGCTTTATAACAGATAAAGTGTAGAGAAGCAGTTTGGCTGGAAATTTCAAACAGTAAGCTGTTCTTTTGTGCAGCCACAAAGTGAGGCTGAGCGCCACAATCTCTGGCTCTAAGCACAGCTGTCTCTGCTGCTCATCAGTCTTTGCTCAAGGCAAGTAAGACCATGAAAAATGTCTTGGCTGTGATCAGACCGTTTCTCTCCTAATAATAAAAATGAATGCTCTGCACAAACTTTACTGGCTCCACCAAAATCAAGTCATAATTAAGTTGCTTAAATCAGAACAAATTTTGTACCTACTTATATCCTGTACCTTCGTTATTCCGGCCAGTTATATCTCCCCAGAGACATTAGTACAACTGCACGTTGCCTTTTACTGAGAAAAGTGGCACAAATCTTGCTTTGCAAGTTTGAATATGAGAGTATAGTCTATTTACAACTCTCAATAAGGTGTATTTTGGGATGAAAGCAGAATGATTTTTATTTCTTAAGTGAAATTTAGCGTATTCTACAGGTATTGTGAAAGCAAGAAGCACCCACTTGGATTTTCTTAATAAAAGGAGTATGATTTAATAAAAATGTAACACATATGAAACAGTCAGAGATGAACAAGACGGTGTGCCCCATTTTAAAAATAGAAATACTTCCCTCACTTCTCAAAAGCTGCTCCCATTCCCAACACATGCCCCCCCTCCCCAGTAATATCTTGGTGTAGCTAAAAGATTAGTTAAAAGGTGCGCTATATTTTTTTGGTTCTTTGACATTTATAACCAGGAGACACAGAAGAATTTTTCAGATTCTTAAATTGAATCAACTTTTTAAAAAAACTTTACAAAAAGGACACTTCAAGTATTTCCACAGTCCTTTTGGCAGACTTGCCGAGTACCAGTTATCACATCTGATATACAAACTCCCTGACCAGAGTCTGATTTAAGTCCCTACTCAACCATATGCTGCATAAAACCTCCTGCATCAAGGACAACAAATTATTTACTTGCTTAAAGCTGTCCTTAACTGAATAGCAGTTTAATATCCTCCTTCCTGCCAGTCCCCACACCTGTTCAGCAAAGAAAGCCTGGCTAAGCCAGTCTTTCTAGCCTTCCTTTCCTCTACTACATCTGCAAACGTGTTATGTTGGGTTAAGGGGCTTTTTGAGACCCATAGGCTGCAATATCCTCCTCAGCTACTGTTTTAGATCTCTGTTCCTGAGTACAAGTACATATCTCACTGTTTGGCTAGTGTTCCAGATAAGCAGCAGCCACTCTGTACTCACACACATAATGCTTTGCCATAGGTGGGAAGGAGGCATCTTCAGAAAGGGTTTTAGACCACCGGTTACAACAGAGATACACTTAATGCAAAAGGACAGAGAATTAAAAAACTTTTGTTATTTGCTAGTCACAGGGATCAGGTCCGGTCTAATAGTCCCTTAAACTAGTTACCATGGTCTTCCTAGTGACTCAAAAAGCCAGAAATGACTTTGACATTTAGGAACTGAGTCTATGCTGCTTTTTATCCAAGACTCCCTGAACACCAAATGGTGAAAGGCACTGCTGAATTTCCCCCATGCAAAACCTTACGTGGTTTTCCCCCACGAGAGTGGTAGGACACAAGCAGTTTACTTGGAGGTTAAAAAAAGTGTTCTAACAACGGGATTTGCTGGATAAACTTCTGAGGTCTGGCTAGTTCACCAACTACTTTCCATTGTTTTTTAAGTGGTTTCTAATAGATGGTTTATGTTTTCTGATGATGACAGCTTGAGAACTGCTTTTGTTATTCTAACAGGTGACAATATGCCATTCTTGTTTCCAGACAAATAATCAAGGGTCCCATGAATTTTCTCCTATCCAGAAATTCATTTAATGCTCAGATATTTGTCTTATCCTGCAAAATCTGCTACTGCACGGGGTAAAGTGAGACAGGCATTGTGCTAGTACACCCATTTTCAGGGTAAGAGCTAGAATACAGTTTCTAGAGAAGCATATTATTTTTTTTGTCCATTTTTTTGAGATAATGGATATTAAAAGGTTAGGCCTTTACCAGCCTCTGTGGCATCTTATTGAGATTTCAGGCATAAACATACCGTAGTTGAAACATCACCTCTGAACAGTAGTTTCAACTGGTGAGGTACTGCATACAGATTCAGTCATTTCCAGTGATGTTCAAATGTCCTGTTACATTTTTCAGTCCTAACCAAAGAACTATTAATTTTAAACTACAGTGTCATGGATTATATTACTGAAAATGAGTTAGGTAGAAACTTCCTTTAATAATTAAACAGCTGAAAAGGGAGCTCAGTTCTTTGATTACCTGTGACTTTGCATTCTGCTTCAGATTCGATCTGGACAAGCAGGTAGATAAATGGTTTACATAGAAGGTCACACAACTTCACTTAACACTGGAAGGCTGTGCTACATATATGTATACATATATTTGTTCATATACATACCAGGCATTTACCTGATGTTCACATTCCATGCTTTTGACTCAATCCAGTGCAAGTCTGGAGTGCTCTTTAGCTCACACTAACAGCAACCTAGGGTAAAATTTCCAGAGCCTACCTCTAGGAGTCCACCACTTCTAAACTTCCTTTATCTACTATACTTTTGATCAGGGACAAGAGATATTTTCAAAGGCCTCAGCTGAGATGATTTCAAGGGTTTTCTTCTCCTGAGAACACGAAGTCCATTAGCAGAATCCCTGTTCTCATGTACTCCCTTGAAGCTTATCTTTTCAACCTTTACCTACAGCAAATATGAGCCACAACCTATGAAATAACAGGCTCATGTTTTCTAATATTAAACTTGCTGGGTCTTAACTGCTTTCAACTCTATTACACTGAAAAATGCAAAACCATTTCCCTTCTAATCCCCTAAAAGTGACTGTCTAGATGCACAGAAGATGGAGATACCATGTTTCCAGCTGAAACTGTTCACACATTGCAAAGAAAGAAAAGGAAAGAAAAAAAAGGTGGGGCAATAGGGTCTTGAAAGATCTAGAATTTAAATAAATGAAGCACTGCTAAATTACTAATTGCGAACAGTTTGCCTAGCCTCTGCTCCCCAGTCAAGGGAAAGGTAACTTCAGGATCCCAAACATGCTTTTATATCACCATCCCTTCAGCCTGTGTAACACATCTCCAGCTATGCATTCAGCATTACCCCCATGTTGACTGTAAACACCATGGATGGAACATTATGATTTATGTGACTGAAGCTGATCACTTATGGCTAGAAAAAGCGCATTCTCTCTTTTCTGCTAATAACCATTTCAGAACAAACTTCCATTTTCGATATGAGCTTTCTTAGTGGTACCTGCTGCAAAAGTACTACTTTGGAAAAAGGCATCCCTGCTTGCAGATTGTGGGTTTGCATTTTCCGAACTATTGACTGTCCATACCTGTGATTGGAGTCACTATGAGCTGCAAACCATTTTCAGTTTGGTCCACGATAGGTAAGTACCTGGGACTGTACTTTCTCTGCTGAGGTCTCTCAGTAGCATAGAAACTTCAGTCTCACATACAGTCAGACAATTAGGCACTCCATCAACTCCTATTACTTTGACATGGGGTCCCTACGGGAGTTTATGATGAGGTATTTTCAAAAATTAACCTGTTGGAAAGCATCACACAGATCTAGTATTCTAAACATTCTTCCCTTCCTTGCCTTTCTTAAGCGTCTAAATAAGTTTCGGTTTTCATCATCTGTATATTGGTCTTTCTGCAGGCAGGAGTCTAGAGCTGTCTCACATGGTCCACAACACAGAGAGATCCCGTAAAATTTAGAATAACTTGTATTATTCTTTCAAAAAATAAAAAGCATTTTACAGCCAGTTTCTCAAAAAAAAATTATTTACTTAATGATGACCTTAGTACTTACTATAACTTTTTTTTTAATGCCTTTTCAAAAACCTATCAAATGGACAAGTAACATTTTCATGCTGTAATAAAGGGTATGCATCCCTATTTTATTTAAAAAGAATGGAGATTTTAGAATGAAGGCTACAGAACATCTGGTGCCTATCACAGAAATCACCCTTACTGCAAAAAAAATCACACACTTATCTATCACTAGATGGGGGCAGTACAAAAAGGGCAAAAATTACAATACCTGTGAAAAAGGAGTAGTCAGTGCTTCAGATTTCCGCTTCCAGCTCTCAAGTACGGTACTTCTATTTTTTATAGTATATGTTTTACCACACATTTCTTACATTACAAATGAATTTATTCTAGGGTCGCAGAGGCTGGGTATAATATGACTAGATACATGGCAATACATCAGGGGTGATTTACAGCATGTCATTTGTGTGAAACAAACTGGCACCTAACCTATAGTATCTATGTTTGTATCTGGTTGAAGGAGATAATACTGTTTCTGAAGTATATCACATTTGTTACCTTGCTATAACGCAGATTTCCCTTGAAATGAGTTGCTCTTGTATCACTTGTGAATAGATGGAAGAAATGGAAGAAACTTAGCATAGGTGCTTTCATAGGAAGAAAGGAAATGAATGCCCTTACACTAAGATCTCCAATCTAATTCCTAACATACATACACTTTCAACTTGACCTACTGAAACAATTCTGACTTATCATTTACAAAAAAAAAGTTCTTGAAGAGATCCACAACATTCTATTTTTTCATTTAAAATCCAGATTAAAATCCAGATTATGATCCATGATCATAATGCCGAGTGCTGAAATCACTCATATGATTTCAATTGCAAATATTCCTCAATTGCATGTGAGTAATTACTCACGAGTGGGAGAAATGGCTGCAAGCATTTTCTTTAATCCTGAAACTTTTCTCTTCAGAGACTCTTTCAGCCTTTGGCTTCTAACTCAGTTACGTGCTGAACTTCTATTCTGCCTCTTCTGCTCTTCCTTGATGTTTTTACTCTTCTTGTTCTTGTTGAGTAAACTGGCTTCAGGATGCATTCAAGAACATTAACATTGCAAACTGGAGAAGGTGATGAAAGATGCTAAAATGTAAATTCTCTTATGTAAATATTTTTGCCCATTTTAATTTAATGCCAATAAAGGAAGAAAAGGCCCAGAAATGCCAAATTTAATACCAGTAAAATAAAATTAACTGAAACCAGCTGGCAAGACTTATGAATTTAGATTTTCTCCTGGTTTATCTTGTGATTTTTTTTTTAAAGATGGAGTTTATCAGTCAAAATTTTGAGGTCACTATCCATGGAAAACAGGAATGGAAAAAGAAAAGCAAAAAAAAAAAAGTGAGGGAAGGCTTGAAACTGCACAAAGACAGCTCAGAAGAAAGCAACCCCCTGTACTTCACTGTGAGTTGAAAATGTCGGTTGCAGAGGCTAATGGTATCCTGGGCTGCATTCGGCAAAGTATTGCCAACAGGTCGAGGTGGGTGATCCTTCCCTTCTACTCAGCACTGCTGAGGCCACTCCTGGAGCACTGTGTCCAGTTCTGGGCATCCCAGTATATGCGAGACACGGACATACTGGAGAGAAGGGCCATGAAGGTGACTGAGAAACTAGAGCATCTCTTCTACGAGGAAAGGCTGAGAGAGCTGGGACTGTTCAGCCTGGAGAAAAGAAGGGGGGATCTCATCAATGTGTATAAGTACCTGGAGGGAGGGTTCACAGAAGACAGAGCCAGGCCATTTTCAGTCGTGTCCAGCAGCAAGACAAGAGGCAATGGGCACAAACTTAAACATGGGAGGTGCCATACAAGCATCAGGAAACACTTTTTTACTGTGTGGGTGACTGAACACTGGCACAGGTTGTCCAGGGAGGCTGTGGGGTCTCCCTCCTTGGACATACTGAGAAGCTGTCTGGACATGGTCTTGGGAAACTGGTGCTAGGTATACTTGCTTGAGCACGAGGATTGGACAAGATTACCCCCAGAGGGCCCTTCCAACCTCAACCATTCTGTGATTCTGTGATCTTTCTTATCTGATCTCCCAGCCTTTCAAATAGTCCCTGCTATGTCTTCTCCTGCCTGACCCATACAGTGGCAATCCTAGGCATATGTGGTGCTTAGCATTCCCACCTCTGCTTGTGAAGTATTGCTGGATGTATTGGCATGTACTGACTTGGTGAACAAAGTGCTATCTCGCTTGTTCCATTTTCATTCTTTTCTTGGCAGCCTTCTAGACATCTATTCTCTCTTGCCTTGGCATATCTCTGACAGTTAGCAAGAGTAACTTTTGTTAAAGACAGGTGCTTCTGCATCTTTATAGAAAATTTTACATAAATTAAATGGGAACTATCATTCTATCTAGAAAAGTTAGTTCACAGATCATTATTTTGGATTCCCAGCATCTGGGACTAGGAGTGCAACAAATGTGTACAAGCCAGAAATTACAGGTAAAATTCTCAGTCGAGTAACTCTGGGGGAATCCAGTTTTAGGGGATGGGTAGAAACACATCAGCCGAGCATTTGCACATACCTGTGATTAGTCAGGCAAATTATTTAAATTTGCTGCTACATACAAAATACTTGCAACATAAGTAGGCGCACAGAATTCTGGGCATGTCACAGATAATTAAAAAACACTGGCAAAAGGTTGTTTCCCTAATGAATTTTCCCTAAGAAGCAACAATCTCAGAAACTCTGTTAGAAATGCCTGGAAGCATTACCATTAAAAATCAAACCAAAACACAATGGATTTTCCTTCTAACTGCATTTTTTTTTTCTTTCAATATAGAATAGGCACAGCTAGTATACTTCTTTTCTTGCTGTCTTTACTGCAAAGCTTTCCCAGGATGCTGTATCTGGTCAGACCCCATTAAAATCATCAGCAAATAGAAATGTCTTTAACCTAGATTTAAAACCACAGCCTGATCCAGTATTTAAGATCTTCGCCAGGAATTTGTTCCACAGTCACCACCCATAATGACTGAGAGGTCAGAGGCTACTTTGCTACTCACAAGTGCAAAAGGAACGGCAAATGTATTGGAGTTCACTTGCTGCCAATTGTAAAGCCAAGGCTTGTTTTGCAATAGGGCATGGAAGATTAAAATAACACAGGAAACTTGGCTAAAGGACAGGTCCAAGTGGACCTTGAAGGAAGCAATTACTTTGTACTACTGTACTCCTTCTTCCTCCCTCTGCTATTTCACTTCTTTATGTGCTTAATTGTAAATTACCCTCCACTCCTTCTATCACTGTTTTCCTTGTACCAGTGAAGCGGTATGAGAGGAAGTGCTGGTACTAAATTCCTGCTGTAAAATCAGTGCCAATACTTGGTGTCTATGAGCTTCGGAGCACTTTGAGCACTGGAGCTAGTGACATTACAAAGCTTGTTAATGTAAAATCTTCTTTGTGTTACATTTTTTGCAATACATTTTACAAAAATCTACCCCAGGGAGCTAAGGGGCAGTTGCTTCTTTATTACATTTTAGAAGAGCCACATTATTAGCGTTCCAGTCTATATATTATGAAATTAAGTGGATACCCTTGGGGTTAATTCCTTGTTGTAATTGTAATGAAAAGAAACAATTTCTAACCCTCCATTTAAGATCTATAACTATTAAAATCCACTAGTCTTAGTGACTCCTGGGGCCAGTGAAGTACTTCAGTGTATATGAAAAAGGGCACTCCTACAGTGTCCAATATCAGTAATTTATAAAAATAACAGCCTCCAAGTGGGAAAACTAACAAATGAGTTTCCATTGAGCCCCTCCCTGCTGTTTACCATTGCATGCTGGATTCATCAACTACGTAAAATTATATGCATATCAAAATTACGGAGCTGGGTTTCAAGATTATATTTTGCCTAGAGTAGGAAAGGTAGAGCAGGAATCACACAATACAATGATTAAATACAAGGAAAAATCACTCAATACAGGCATAGAGAATCCTCTTAGAAAAAAAGTTAAAAAGCAACATTTTTTTCCCAGAGGCTTCTCCATAGTAAACAATTCCACTTGCTTCAACAAATTTTAACTGATAATAAACCACATTTTTTTAAATAATCAAAGATTAACCATCTATTTAAAAAACATTTACTTCCCTCTGAAAATGTTTAATTTATTCAGTTTGGGATGTATACAGTAGTAACAATGCTATTGTCTACTTTCAATGTCTTTATTGTGTATGTGGCTGTACTTTTTGTGAGAATTCCTGCTCACTGGTATTTTCCTACTGACTTTAATACAGCCAGCTTTTATGTCATCGTATAAGGCAGGTTTTGCCATCTCTCCTACACACTTGTACCCTTTTTCACTTTTCATAATGTTGAGAAGAGAGAGAAATATTTTGTAAATGAGATGAGGAAAAATGGATCTTAAAACCGCAGTAGTTAAAGGGAGATGCAGGAATACTGCACTACAGGAACCTGTTATTAAATCATTTTTATGGACTAAGTTTCAATTTGACAGCAAACCTTTAGCATGTAATTCAGTTTGTTAGTAGTGAAATAAAATGTACATCATCAGATAGTGTCTTCCAATTTAATATGCTTATTAAGATCATTGTTTCTATTACGCAAAAAATTGTATAAGTGTATTATTGTCTAACACAGCATAAATTCCCATTTGGTATGCATGCATGCTGAATGGACATACTAATTTAATAGTAGGCGAGTTTTCTGGGACTTTGCTAGAGTTGCCTTGAAAAGATAATATCCCTTTAAGATTTCAGGAATGGTCTGTCTTTTTGATAAAGGTACTTGTTTAGCTATGGTTGACATAGCTTTAATACCATTTATCTCTCTCCTTTTATCCATCATACTATAAACTCCCTTAGGAGAAAGGAAAAGGTCTTACCAGACATGAAAGAAAGAAGTAGTTGTTGTTTTTAAAAATACTATTCTACTGGCTAACAAAATATTATGTAAGTTGCTGTGTACAGGGGAGCTTAGACTCTACTGGTTATTTTTAAGGGAAAGGAGGAATGAGGCATCATTTTATATGCCACTGATTAGCGAAAAATGGGTTTGTTTTTATAAGTATTTATTGTAAATGCATGTTAATGTCACCTGTTACTATTGGCAAGCCATGCTAGAGAATGTCCTTATTTCTCCAGTGTTTACAAACCATTTACAAATCTGATCATTCACAGCTTGTGCATTCTCTAGTCATCATGCCAACCAGTGAAACTAGCACCGCCATCTCAGGCTGGTATCTTAGTGAGACTTAAATTGCCAGCTTGAAAGGACAAAGACCTGTAACTCTTGCCTGTTTTCAAAGGATCATAGAAAGTTGCAATACAATAATTGCAATAAAAGATGAAATTGGATGGCTGATAAGGAACTACAGATACTTTCATTTTTATCATTGGCACTGCTTAATGCGCTGAATATATGGGTCCTTAGCAGTTGATGATGATTAGAACTTACACAAAATGAGCAGGTGGCCTCCATCTCACCAGACAGATGTTAGCATCACATCTAATGAAGCTAAACAGAACCACTGTCAATAGAAGGCTGTAAGTTTAACGCTTTTCATGATCATTACATCCCTTTTAATAAATCAAGAGCTGTTCAGAAAATACATGGCTATCCCTAGGAAGTAGAACACTTTCTAACATTGATTGTACAGATGGTAGAAAGGGCTGCACTTCTCAAGGCCAGTTGCTAATTATCCCATATCAAATATGGATAGGATGACTGCTGGGCAAATAACTGAGCAGAATGTTGATACTGGGAACCTCGGCAAGAATTGGAAATCATTAAAAAATTAAACAGAGAGCTCTAACCTTTGAACTTCTGATTGTTTCTTTCTTATGTCTTCATAGAAATGGGTTTATTCAAATCTATCTGCAAGTCCCTGTGATTTCCCTGCTGATCATGTACTGAAGGAAGCTTTCCTGAAGTGGACAGAGCAACACACTGATAAGGCTGGGGTGCTTGGAAACTATTGTCCTAATCTGCAATGAGAAGCATACCCATTTTATTGCAGCATCAGAAATAATATACAGAATTTTTGGCATTAAAACGCTACCAATAAAGCCACATAAGTGCTGAGAATAGGTCCTTATTATAAGTGAGGGAGCATGCACAGGGTGAATGTTAACTCTGTTTAACAGACAAAGATGATATAATACCCCTGAGATGCTGAGTCTGTGGATTATGCCTATTTACTTTGATAGCTGTAGTAGAGATTTTATTTGTATTCTTGTACTGTATTTTGTCAAAGCAAAATTCATGCTAAGAATTTGGAGATAAACATAAAACACAGCACAGATGCTAACATCAAATTACAACTTGAATAATTGCAGTATAACTGCCTAAAAATTTCTTGTAATTTAATTCCATAATGTACCCCTTACTTTTTTCTTGCTCATATCCCTTACTTCTGCAAATATAAACATCACTACATTTGTGAAAGAATTTATTCACCATATGTATATTTGCCAGCTCTGAATGGCAAATATGTATATATATGTAATTATCAGTATTGCTTGTCTAATACTGAACAGTATACTGGTAAAGAATTCAAACCGGAGAGCAATACTGGAACGTTCCAAAAAGGTAGAGACATGCTTATGTTTAGTTATTATTTATGAACTTCTGACTAAAAGTAGGAGTTTGCTTGTTACAGAAAAAAAAAACAAACAAAAAGAAATATTCAGCTTAAATGGCTTTTGTTCAATTTTAAAACTTGCTATGTTAGCTACTGATGTAATCTCTTTTAAATATATTCCTGAGATAAGATAGCTGCATTTTGCAGGCTGCATTTTATGGAAGAGGAAAAAATCACAAAGTAGAACCCCTCTCTCTTAATGTGCACTGCCAAACCATAACATCGAGAAACATTGCAGTGCTCGTGGCTTGTGATGGAAGTTGGTAACAGGCTTGTAGACAGTGAAAAGCCCAATAAAAAAAACCATCATCGGTTGATTCAGTGAAAATCAGCATAAAATTTTTCCACCACAGTGAAACTATTTGTTTGCTCAAATAAATGTACAAATCACACATGTATAATTTGCTGTTACATCCTAACTATGAAGCCATAGACAAAAAGCAGAAAGTAAGAACGAATACCACTCCAGAACCCACCTTGATTCAGCGTTCACCTAGGAGAAGGGAATTGTGGCTTCCAGTTTCTGCATCCAATTAATATTTGGATTATCTCCATCCTAAATACCTCCAAGCCACCAGGGGATGTGGATTCAATCATCAAGCACAGACAGGAACTGAAGCCAGGACTCCCACATTCCCGATGGGCTCTCAGCACCACTGCACAATCAGATAAAATCAGGCACTTGTTAGATGGGTGCAACCCAGCCTGAAGGGCAGACTGGGATTGCCTGACGTCTTTGACCCTTCTTGGGAAAATAAGGGAAAAAAAAATGCCTAGCATTGTAGGCCAATCATACAGTAAGTATTACTTAAAGTCATATCTGAACTGCTGAATCCAGCCACATAGCACAGACAGAGATCTTACCCATTGGTCCTGCAAATTAGCACCATTGTGATGTGCCAAGGTTGAAGACAAGCTATCAAACACTGCGGCTGAATTTGCTGTAGAAGGACTATGTCCTCTTACTTTCTGATGAGCATTTTTCAAAGTGCTACTGCCCCAACCATGAGAATGCAGAGCAGGAGGAATCACGCACCACCCAGGGTCACCCCAGTGCACCACACCCCTCAAGCACAGCTGGATGAGGGTTTTAAATGGACAAAAGGGACAAGTATGCACCCCAAGGAGCCTTTGTGTCTCTTCTTTATCTCACATATTTTCCATTATGATTAACTTGCTACTTGCTTAATCCATGAAGGACTTTATTTAAAAAATAAATAAATAAATAACCTGTCATCTCACTGATGAGGAAGTAGTTCTTCAGTGTGGTAGATATTTGGAGCTGTTTACAATGCAGGGTTTGCAAGTTGAAGAGCTGGTGTGCTAGACAAGTATTGCCTACAAGCACCTCATTCAAATGCATGAGGAATTGGCTCTCTTCATACTTTCTGTTTAGAAAGTATAACGGTCTGAACTTCTTTGTTCTCCACATATATTAAAAGCAGATTCATCACTGAGTAAAAGAAAATAACCAAGTACTGTCTCCACAGACTTTTAAATAGCAGTTCCTCCCCTTTTACGCTTGGCATGGCTACAGATGAATAACAGAATATTGGATGCTTGCTACAGATCCTTGGGCTGTTCCATTTGCAAAGAAAATCTGAGCTCTTTTAAAGAAGCACGTCAAAGTTCTAGCAGAAAATATACCACTACTGAAATTTCATTTTAATAGCTGGATAAACCCATGGATCTTGCCATGGGTTTGTTTTCATTTTTACACTGGAACTGTGAAGGTTTCTCATTTAGACTCTGTAAGAAACAACTAATAACCTATCTCTGATCAAGATTTAATTATGTTAATTAATCAATGTTAATTAATTAATTAACGTTAATTTCAAATCTGAAACTTAAAACAGTTAATTATGCTGTGAGGGAAACATTCTGAAAAGTAGAAGTAAAAATTCAGAAATGTTTAGCCATATGTAAAAGTAGTATTCAATTGTAAATTGTAAGAGGGGTCACACAAGTGTTGCCAGAAGTTTCATACTCCACGCAGGCTTGTTTCAGTGACACTTAAAAGTTAAATGCAGGATATCTATTCAAATTTCTTCCTGGACAAGTCCTGGTGGTACTCATATCTTAAACAAATGTATTCAATACTCTTCTTTCAGGCCAGTTATGGATTGAATCACTCATTAACTCTGGAAGCTTTCTTCAGGTTTGCTGAAAAGCTTACTCTTTTAGATTTCTAATGATTTCTAATTAGATTACTAATGATTACAATATTGAGTTACTACCACTTTATTTACTGAAGATGTTTTTTCCTAGTGTATACAGTATTTTGAGTGCTCTGTCAGGAGTTTTCAATAGCAGCAAGTGCCAGGTTCAGAACTCAGAGTTCTTAAACAATGGCATTNAAAGTTTCGGTACAAAACAAACAGTTTCATTAAATGGAACTGGAACACAGCATTAGTTCGGGAAAGCACAGCAACAGAGTGTGAAACCATTTAAAAAGTAAATAAAATATACCCCCAAACAGGGTCTAGAACAACTGATTGTTGATAGTGCCTCAAACACGTTTGGACAGGCTCCCCTCCAGGCTGCAGGAGAAAGCACTGCTGCACTTCCTGTCACCTGCACTGCCTGCTCAGGTCTCTCCTGCTGGGTGATGTCTTTAGCTGAAATGTCATGTCTGCATGGGGCCAGCCTGGCCTCAGCACTTCTGTAGGTATTGTGAGGGAATTTTGTGGTGCTGGGTAGGTATCTCCTGGGGCATCCACAGAGACACAGTCCCTGCTGCAGCTGCAAAATAAGTCCAGGTGCTCCTCCAATCTGTTGGTGCTGGAGAAAGGGAGATGTCAAGACAGCTCATTTAGATGCTGAAGTCTTCTGCAAACATCCCACTACCTCCCACCATGCTGCCAAGTCTCTGTTTTCATCCCTGTCCTTATGCTTTGGAGGAGGCTTAACAGAATAGTAGAGTCCAGTCTACTGAAGGCACATTTCTGTAATTAGGCAAAGGCTCTGGAATCTTGTTTATGTCCTTAGTGCATTCTCTGGGCCATGCATGGCCAAGCTGGAGTAGAGCATATGCTCCCATTCATTACTCAGAAAAATAACATACAAAAAGCCCAATAAACAAAATTTAAATGGATGTTTGCACTGTCACAGGGCTTGTTATTTGTTTTGTTTGTTCTGTCTATTCTTGCAGTTCATCAATATATAAACAGATTTTCAGCTGTCATCTATACTCAGCAAACTACATCAATAACCATTTCAATTAAACTTAGCCACATTTTCCTTTAAAGTTGATTTAGATTACATTGTGATAATTTTGGATATACTTCTTATTTTACACTCATCTTTCATATATATTTATCCCTTCATTTTGTGCACATAGATACTCTTCAAGAGTTCCTCCTTTGTCACTTCTCATCTTGTGGCTATTTCTGTAAGAAAATGTAACTCCAAGCATATTTGTATTAAGAAATATGAGAATAAGGTGATGAGTAAAAAAGTATAATGCAGTTAGAAGAACACAACTTCTAATCATAATGTAGTATATTAGTTTGAGAACACTGAGTTAATAAAACATGAAAAAACAAAATAGATATTGCTCAGGTCTTGACATGTATTTTTATTCCAAATTCTTATATTGGCCATGTGTCTATCCTCCACCAAAGCTGCTTACAGAAAATACTCATGTTAGGAGTACATATACAGTTTTGTTACGTGTAAGAGAGGATGTTAAAAGTCTTCTCTGGCTTCAAATTTTATGAATATATGCTTCAAGAGAAGCTTATAGTTTTCAGGGTAAATCACTGATATCCATAACAAAATATACTGAAAACATACTCTGATTCCTTAGCTCTGCCTCAGAAACAGACTGAGGACTAAATATTGCAGGCTGTGCAATATCAATACCAAGATATCTGGAAGAGGTAGCACAGCATTTCTACCACTCTCCCCATGTGGGTAACAATGAAATACCAGAAAGTTTGGCACAAAGCTGATCTTTTACTATACTAAATAAAGTCAGATCACATTTTCTACAACAAGAGGGTGAGAAGGATAAAAGAACAGCTGAATATTTTTAAAGTTCCAAAGACTATGAATCCTTGTTTGTTAGAGGTGGCTTGATTTTTGTTGTCCCGTTCCTTCCAATAGATTTTTTGATAGCTTAGAAAAGAATGAAGTTTATATTCTCCAAATATAGGCCAGCACATCTGTGGCCCAGATAAAGAAAGTGATAAACAGTCCCATGATAAATGATATCTTGGGGAAGGATACCAGATATCTTGATGAGTACTAAAGAATTTCCATGTGGAGAACAAACGCTATCAGAAAAAAGGAAGACATGATAAAATCAAAAACATTTCAGGGACATGAGGCAAAAGGGGAAGATGAGGAAATGTAACAGTTGTCTTTGAAACTGCACTGAAAGTGATTTTTTCCATGTTAATCTTTTTCAACCATGGCATCTGTAGCTTTTACTGACACCTCCCCTATTTGCGTTGGACTCTGAAAATATCTGAGTTAAGATGGATCACGAGTGTTTTCGTCCATTGGAATTCTCATATTCTGTGGATGAAATTGAATATTACTTTACAAGAACTATTAGAAATGCTTTCTCTTTTCAAAAAGCCTCTCCCTCACTTTTTTTTTTTTCTTTCCTCATCACTGGTAATTTCCAGTGATGCCTATTTTTTTCCACTTTTTAAATGGAAAGTTAAAAAGAAAATATTTTCATAACAAGAAAATTTCCATCATATGAACAGTTAATTCAGAATTTGATAGCAGTCACTTTACTGTCCTCACTAAGCATAATTTCCATTTAGAAAAGCCTTAACCCTAGAGTTATAACAGAAGAAGCAGTGCTTACTTTTGTATTTTTCTTCCTTAATCCAAGATAAATCTCTATAATTAGAACTGACTGCTTTTTAAAGGAACAGAAATGGCAAGTGACTCTATCTTAAATTAAAAGATCTATTACCTTTAGTCTTCTAATTCTTCTCAGCAATGTGTTGTCTCAGGAGGCACTTTCTCATCCTTACGAAAACTAACTTACTGTAGGTGTAGAGGGAAAAACACATCATTGGAGTTATGTACTCAGTGATTGCACAAGGAAGATATATACAAGTTTAGAGTAATGGAAAATAATTGCCAAGTATGTCATGTATGAACATTTTATTAAAAAATTTCCATAGCATAAGCTATTCATCAAATGAGACATTTTTATTGAAGACTACATTTTCATTCTGTCATGCAAATAGGACATTGGAAAGTAAAAAGTAGAGACTCACCATTTCTCCTTTCATGAGCTGAAGGTCTAAAAGCTTAGTGGCACTTCTCATACACCAGAGCTGTGTACAGCCATACCCCAGAAACCCTCATGGTCAGCAATAAAAAGTGGTATGCCTTGGCACGATATCATGGCATGTACTTTCAGTTAACTGTTCATTCTTCTTGCTCCCAGGATTTTCTTTTTTCCTGTGTCCTGTAAACTTCTTTTTTTTAACTTCACTGTGTTGTTGTCCATTTCTATGTTGTTCCTTACACGGCTGTGGCTTTTGTATGCTCATCCGTCTTTCCTTTCCCAGACAGACAAGCATCAGACGTCCTAAGATCTGCCAGATGATTTGAGATTTTCAAAACCTGTCGTACCCTGGAATTAGTGAACACTGGCAGCATGTACAACCATAGCAATGCTGGAAGCTATCTGTTGGCTGATGCTTTGATTACAAAGTCATTTATGTAACAATAACCACAACATTCGGCCGATGGTATATACCTCATACTAAAAAGACCTGGATCCAAACCAGTCCAGCTTTCTTTTACCCAAGATAAAGAAAAACCTCGTAAGTACCTAACTAAACACTGCCCGAAAGCAAAAATAATTACCTCACAGGTCCCTCCTCCAAATGCTTAGTTTTACTCATTCTGACAATTATTCCATCTAGGTAATGTAATACATTCTGTATTTCAATGCCTTCTGGTTTTCAGACCTGCATGTATTACCTTTTAAAATTACACTGTCCAACCACACACTAGCATCCACTGGAGACATTTCAGAAGTCATCAACAGGTCAGATAGCTTATGGTTGCTGAACACAAGGTATTTTGACTCTCCTTGCTAATTCCATTTATTTCAGCAGAGCTGTGCCAAGAGTGGATCTGAGCCCTCTATCTAAATTTAATCTGTTCATTACCTCCAAAGACTATTGCAAATAAACAGGCAATCAAGTAGCTAGAAGGACAGAAAAAAGGGATACGGTTATAATAGGTAACCTTACAGAAGACGATCAGAGAGCACTGATTCCTTTCCTTCCAAACAGCAGACAATAACAGTTCAAACTAATCACAATTCAAATTTTCTTTTCTACACTTAATTGATACGCTGGAGACTTTATTCAGCTCACTCTAAATCAGTCCCTTGGTAATTGACTTCACCAATAACTGGATCAACGTGCAGGTAAGAGCTGGATCGGGATCTATAGAGCATAAAGCCCTTCTTTATACAGCAGTGAAAGCTGCTCCAGTACATACACAGTGTAAGCAATTGTTCAGAAAGTCTTCAGATGCCCTGACAATATATTTTACATTGAACTGGTAAAACAAGCTCAGTGTTTACCCAGTTCTTGGCTTCTTCACTCCTGCTACATTGAGAGTGACACTTGTGAAATGGATATCTTTCCCCAGGGAATGAAGTTAAGAACAATTCAGTTTACAAACTCTAAGCTAAAAAGGACCTTTCAGATAATGCTTCTTGTGAGGACTGACTGGGATGACTCTTTACCCGGAGTACACAACTCACCTCTACACTCTTGTGGACTCCTGCCACCCATCTGGTACTTTCTAGTCATTATCAAATAAAATTTTATTTAGAAAATTTCAATAGATATCACTGTTTAAAAGACCTTCCAAAGACGTAGCAGAACATGTCTTTGGGTCAAAGGAGAATCTTATCTCACTATGGTTTCTAAATCTGTAAGTCTTTCTGAGGAATGGAGTGTTGAAATCTGATTGCTGAGGCTGTGCAACAAGAATGAAAGCTAAAGAGAAAGATTCAAGATGTTTAAGGTTCAGATATATCTTTACTATCTTTCTCAGCACATTGACATAAGGATTAAATACAGTTTCTCAGAAAAGTGAAAAAATCATTTTAATAGAGTCTAGTCAGAATTGTAATGTAAGGATTGTTATCCTCACACCTAAAAGAAGAATATTCTATCACAAAACAGAATAGCCCTTGAAGTAGGATATTCAATAATAACATTCCTAAAAGTGTCTATTTTTGATCAGACTTCAGAATGCTTCCGCTCCCCTCTTCAGGGAAGCATGTATTAAATTTTGGTGTCCTTGTGCTGCTGTCTCTATCTTCAAACTTCTTCTTCAGAAACTGTATTTTTTTTCTTCTCTCCTCATACTAAATATCTATAGTGCCATACGAAGCTCACCCATCTTACAACAGCAGTGGAGATCAATCGTCTAATGTGGGGCATAAGCCTCCGTTTTACTAGATCATCTTGGCCAAACCATTTGGTCTTTGGGAGTTCATGTACATGACTAATGTATGGCTAATGACAAACAAATGATTTAAATTAACTGGAAGAAAACTGTAACTCTTGTCTGCTGCAGCTGCTCTAGGAACCTGCAGCATAAATTTCATGAGTAACCCAGAGTGGTAGGGGCAGGTGTAAGAAGGACAAACTCAGAGTGGCCCAGGTCTACACAGCATTTCTGTTAAGCTAACATGATTTTTCTTCATAAGGCTATTAGACAACCTCATATGAGCATTTGATCCTTTAAATAGTTCTATTTTCTGCCTAATCGTTCATAATAGAGTTAATTCCCAGCCTTTTCCACGGTTGTTTTTAGCAGTTGAATACTCAATAAGAAAAGGTGTGGGGAACAATTGAGAAGGGAAGTGGTGAACTGTAAAAAAGGAAGGGCATTTAGTCTAAAATACATTTGCATTTCAAAAGATTAGAGTAAATCATGTGCACTTAACTGGCACTTGCTTTTTTAATTTAATTAATGCCAGAAAGACACTTTAAGACATAGTGCTCTAAAGGTGCTTGGAAGGAAAAAAATTGTCCCCCAAGTGTCTGATGTGAAGAGCCCCTGGGTGACACTCAGAGTAATGCACTTTTTGAGCACTTCAACTTACTAGTGTCTTTCAGCGCTTAATTAACATAATTTGACACAATTATAGATATAAACACTTTATAAGCACTTGGTACCAGGAGTGTCAAAAAAGTGTTGCTCTCCATCAGTTTATACTGGAAACAAAAAGCTCTAGCATAGCACTCAAACAAGTGCCTAGAAATGTTCCACACTATTAATAACATTCAAAGAAGCACCAAAAAAAAAAGTATTTCCAAAGTGTTCTCTAGATTTTATACATTGACGCATTGATGTAGCACGCTACCTAAAACAAATGCACAATCTGAGTTACTCAATTCTGCTACTCACTAATCAGTTGCAATGACTGGGTGAGTAAAGTCAGCATTATTTGTGGGAAAAGAGGAAAAACAAAAATGATGCCATTCAGAATAAAAATTATCACCTTATCTGTCATATTTACACGTTAGATTTTCTGAAAGAGGACTGAGAATATGTAAGTTGATATGCTGTACAGGCCCAAGTCACAGTGTTTAGGGCAAGAGTGAGTGCAGGTATGCCACGTGACACCGTACCTAAAGAGTTTTTTTCTGTTTATGCTCCTAACTTACTTGAAAAAATATTTTGGAAAAAGGCCCACATGAAATGCACTGTTTATTTTCTTGATACAGCTAGGGAGTCCTCCACATGCTTAACGCACAAGAGTGATTCTTCCCAGAAGATACTGCTGAGGACAGGTTCCAACAGCCAGAGTTTGGCCAGCAGTGAACCCGCAACAACTGCCTGCTACACACGCTCCATTTCTTATCTGAGCAACAGATCCAGGTTTTCTCCTGGAAGTTCATTCTGTTTAGTGTGGAAAAGAGCAACAGCACAAAGCTTAGGTTTGCTTACAGGACACTGCAATATCACCTCTCTCTCTCGATTCATGGATTTTCTTTTCATTAATTATTAACTGTTAAATTAATAACTTCTGTGTAGTCCAAAATTTCACATCAGGGTGAGGACTATGTTTTGTGTAAACTTATAGTAAAAGGATCTGTTTCTAAAGACTGATTTGAACTAAAAGGTAAAAAAAAAACAAAACAAAACAAAACCAGAGTGCTTTTTCCTCTTTTCCCTTCTCTTCATATTTATGATTTAGCATGCATTTACTTAAGTCAGAGGCTGTGTTTTGCAAAGTGAGTGAAGCACATAAACCCTGATATATATTATCTCTTTGTATGTGAGGTAGGTCAGCTAAATTTATGAATATTTCACCTGACAGTTACATTAATCATCTTAACACTTTGCAATATTTTTACCAGTGAAGTAAGTGGAATGACAATTGATCATATTAAAGATCAGTCATAACATTAAGAAGATACTGTCTATGTAAACTAAAACAAACAAAAAGAAAATGGAAAAGGTCATAACTTATTTTCACTGGGGTTAGCACCTAACTGCTTTTGAAAATAACCCATTAGAAATTGTCTCTATTTACCTTGTTAAGTGTTGGAAGTGTGTTCTTGAAAGATCCATCCATTTTGATTTAGGATATGCCTCATTTGCCTTGAAATTATCTGCAATTGCTGTAACATTGCTTGCCCAAGCCAGACCAGAACATCTCTTCTTTTAGGTTTGGAATAAGGCTGGGAATCGCGTATAACTGAGTATCCTAAAAGATGACCAAAATAGCTCTAAAAAAAGCACCAAAAGAATAAAAGAAAATTGGAGGCAGTAGGAATTACAGGATCATCTGAAAAAATCAAACCAATTTTTTAGGCACCTACCAGCAGAGACTGCAAAAACTGTGGCCTTTCTTTCTCTGTCTGAAATTTGTCATCTACCAATTTAAAGCACCGTTGCAGCAAAGCACTTAAGCACTGCTGAAATCCTCTTGAAGTAGGAGGGATTTGAGTAAGGGAATAAAATTACGTGCATACTGAAGTACTTGGCTGGGCTGGGTTGCATTGTTGAATTTGGCTATGGACAATTTTAAAAGATTACTCCAAGACTGAAACTGTTATCTGTAATTTCCTTGACAAAAGAAGATGTATTCTGCCTTTCTCCCTCTAATACATTTGAGATAAATAGGAGAAGAGAAACAGCTAAAATTGGTTATTTTTCAGGGATGGGGAGAAGGGGGAGATAGCGTTAAAGAGAAAAAACGCAAGCTGGTTTTTATTTCCTTTCTGGATAAATATGTTTCAGGTTCTTGATCCATCTTTTCTAACACCATCGTCTTCACAGTCAAGAGTTCTGTCTCTCTACCAAGTTGAATATTACGTCTCAACCTTTTGGGTGTTGCAAACTAATGGTTAGAGATATTTTTTCTTTAAAAAGACACCTCTTCTCCCCTGAATTCAACTGCAGTTGAGCAAAAGTCTAAAACTGTGACTGAAAAAGCTCCAGCCTCACTACTATCTAACCACAGAGGCATTTCTTTGTTTGAATTAGTCTAATTCCTCTAGGATCTAGGAGTCTGTTTCAGAGCATGTTCAAAACCATTCCAGTTTTAGCAGTTCATTTAGTTTGTCTTAAGCCTGATAGGAATAAAAAAATTATGCAGAGGATTCCTTAAATCCTGAAGGGTGCAATCCAGGGGGGGGGGGGGTGGGGGGTGGAAAATATACATAATGTATAAACAGAATTTACTCTCAGTGAAAATACAGCTAAACATTCATTCAGAATGAATGCAAAAAAAAGGACAGTGTAAGACCTTAGGAAGGAGAACGCTCACTACAAATAGGAAATGTGTTAAATTCCTTCTTCATCCTGAGAGGGTTTACACGTAAATCTCACAGCAACAAAAAAGCCCCACACTTAACCATGACGTTTCTTCTCCACAAGCACATTTGAAAAGAAAACTGCTAACGTTGTTCTGGTCTTTACAGAACAGTTCTAGGTGTATAACCCAGGGAGATTTGGGACTGTAGATCCCAAGTAGGCAGAGTTCAATCTTAAAAACCTACACCAAGCAATTTAGGTCTAGATAGAGGAGGATTTTACAGCAGATTTCTCGAAACATCTTACTGCATAGCTTGACATGCCTCTACTTAGCACCCTGGTGTTCAGATAATGTTTCTTAGGTCGTAATTCCACCATGTTCTAGTCAGGTAACATAGAAGAGATTAGATGTCCAGAGATTAGACACCTAAAACTTAGTTCTAGAGCAAAAGCACTTTCGGATGGTTATGGTTTATACTGAACTTACCTATTAGAACCTGGAGCTAGCCTCAAGCAACAAAAGGTTTCAGCTAACAGTTGGTGTGACTGTATTTTTTTTTTCATTAGAAATTTTGCACAAAAATAACGTAAAGCATTATTTTTACATTATACTAGTTTATTCACCTAATTCCACTAGCAAAATATATCTTTTCCATGTCTAGTTAAATGTAAATAAAACTCTGTGGTGGAACAGTTGATCTAGATAACGGCTATCTTTCTGTTACTCCTCAGCTGCCACTATTTCATCAAAACACTCTGGCATTGTGGGACTACGCCAGTTATATGACAAATAGGGACCATTTAAATGTGGACCTTATGTATAGCACTATGCCAGATTTCTTAATAAAAGCAGTCCTGGAACAATCAACCTCATCCCTTTGCTCATTTTCAAACCCTGAATTCATTCAGCATATATTATAAATCACTTTCTTCCCCAGACAATAGGCATTTGGGATCCTCTGGCATTCCAAGGCCCTTTACTCACAAAAGGTCTCATTTTGTTCCACTTATAGGTTGTTTTTTTGCCTCTTCACAGCTTTAGTCATAAAATAGCCTTTTACTTAGAAGAAATGCATTAATTGAATACATAAATACCATTAATGAGGAGGACGGGATACGTAAATGACAATATACTAAGAAGACAATCATAACAGTTAAAATTGCAAATACATAGAGACACTGATGGAATGATTATGACAGTGCTGAACTATGTACATATACATACCCTTATGATGGAAATGATAGAACATCACTTGGTTGGACTATGTAATCTATGACTGCATTTGTCTTAATCAATGAAAGGGTTATAGTTTGGCATGGATATGAGAACAGACCACAGTACTCCAGTGGAAAACGTAAAGCAACCTTAATGGCAACACAATCAGACCCACTTAAAACATCATACAGTCATTACATTTTGGGAGGCAAACACATTTGTTCAGCATCTATCTTAATATTTTGCATATGATTAGCTTAGCTCTGTCACACTATGTAAGCATGCCAATAACATATTGTTGAAGTGATATCAGCATAAATGAAGCTTTTTTTCTTTCTGTTCGTGTGTGTGTGTGTGTGTCAAGGGTAATAAGAAGCATCCAGTAAATTGTGCTATATCTAGGCCTGTAGCCTAAACTACAACCCCAGATACTTATGGAAATCAGGCACAGCTGGAGTTGATTCTCATTTACCTTCTCTGTGCAGCTGGATTTAATTCACAATTACCTTCTCTATGTCTTTGTCCAAAAAGAACATATTCAATGTTTGTTGAATTTCTTCCTAAGACACCACCATATGCAGCCTTCTCTTGTTGTTAAGAAGTTTTGATGATGGTCTTGACAGGTATCACTTAAATAATAATAGGCTGAGTTGCATTCAAATCCTCAGTTAATTCCGCGGTCTTCTTCATTTATTACCTGTCACACGTACATTGTTCCACCTCCAACCCAACCTTTGCTCAGGTACTGACTGGCCAGTATGGACAAATAGCTGCTTACACCTGCTGAGGAGAAGGCAAGAAAATCCTCTCCTTAAGCCTGTTGTGTTGTTATTAAAACTTGATGCTTCCCTCTTGACAGAGAGGGAACACAAATTTTCAATAACACAAGCTTAAAAATGCTCTGCTGTGCAGACTTTTTCTCCCTCCTCGGATCACTCATACCAATCTACTTGTTTCCTCCTTATTTTCTCCCTCCCCACAACCCTACTGCTTATAATGAAAAGAGTCTGCAGGCACACTGAACAGAGCGGCTAAAGCCAATGAGGGAAACAGATTTGTCAAAGGCACTGCAGAGCTCAGCTACAGAAGCATGGCGATGGGTGTCAGATATAGCTGCTGCAGATCTCACAGAAACATGATGGTTGGCTCATACTTTGGAGCAGAATTCTGATTGAAATGGATGGGCAAAAAAGAGCTATGCAGGCAATCAGCTCAAATGATGTGGGAGAGCGTGCCATGGTCCCTTGTGCTGGTAGGTGAGAGGTGGAGACCTGGACACCTTCCAGAAAAACTGTGTCTTTACACAAAGTAGGAGGTTATTTTTTGTTGTTGAAAAACATTACAAAATTAATTAAACTATCAAATTTATTCATATTTCATCTCTTTGCAATAATTTTCTTCAATTACAAAATTTTCTCCCATACCTATTGTATGAAGAGGTGTATGTAGTAAGTAGTATCATTGTGTAGTAAGCATATCACAGTAAGTGGAATTACAGAACTAAAAATTAAGCAGTCTTAGTGGCATTAAAATCCACTGGACTGTGTTAACAAGGACTCTCTAGATAGGTGAGACATGGTTTTCAGAGATGATATCAAGATCTGAACATTGTCCATAGTGATTTTAAATATTAATGAAGCATCACTGTGTAGCTTTGCATATCCAAAGATGATTTCCAGTTTAATGTAGCTGAATAACCAATCTTTACTTCCTTATAATCAAGGTTCCAAGTTTTTTTAACATTTACATGATTGATTCATGCATACAGGATCAATTTGCAGGTCATTCCTTTCTTTGTTTTTAACAATTTGTTCCTTGGTTATGAAAAACTGCCAATTCAATCATTGCTTATTGCATTGGAATTTAGCTTTTGTGACTTGCATTAGGTCATACTTGAAAACATTTAAAAATTACCTCATGACTGTATTTTTGGTGACAAGTCTTTTGCTATTCTTTCATTTCTTTTTTCAGATAAGAATAACAATTATCAGTTGCCTAGATGATTCCTTACTTTCTCAATACTCACAGGGTCATAATTATTTGCTGGGCAACCGATATCAAAACTTACTAATAGAAAAAGTGTGGCCAGCAATTCAAGGGAGGTGATTCTTCCCCTCTACTCTGCTCTGTTCTGTAGAGTCACCCACCTGGAGTACTGCGTCCAGCTCTGAAGCCCCCAACCTAGGAAAGACATGGACCTGTTGGAGCGAGTCCAGAGGAGGGCCACAAAGGTGATCAGAGGGCTGGAGCACCTCTCCTATGAGGACAGGGGGTTGTTCAGCCTGGAGAAGAGAAGGCTCTGGGGGGACTTTATAGTGGCCTTCCAGTACCTAGAGGGGGCCTACAGGAAAGATGGGGAGGGACTTTTTGCAACGGCATGTAGTGATAAAACGAGGGGGAATGGCTTTAAACTGGAAGAGGGTAGATTTAGATCAGACATTAGGAAGAAATTTTTCACTCTGAGGATGAGGGAAATAACCCCTTTCTACCCTATGGCACTTCTCTGAAGCATGAAGGACACTGTGCTCGTAAGGGAATCGGCAGCACCACTACATATATACAGAACATACTGTCAAAGAACATGGAGATTTCCACTCAGAGAATTCTTATCTCCGAGAATCTTTTGGGATACGAAAGAAGCTCTGGAGATCTTTTGGGTACTGTGAACGTCTCCTTTCTCTTCAAGTAAAACAACTCTAATGGAGTTTATAATTCTTAACACCTTAAAGTATGCAAAGAGTTCACAAGGACCGCTTTAAAAAGTACTCTCTTGACACCATATTCCTTCTAAAACTTGGAAGAAGCTTAGGTCATTTTGCTAGAATAACCAAGGAATTTACTAGAATAACCAGGGAATTCTAGCAGTGTAACTGACTGCTTCACTTGGACTGAAAGTTTTTAAACATCAAAGCAAATGAACTGAAGAACCAAAATTTTAACTCATCAAAATCATTCATTCTCAGATTATGTAAACAAATGCCCTAAACCTTTAAGACTCCTACCATATAAGACCTACTAAGTTTTTGAAAAAATTAAAATATATTCTGTTAGCCACTTTGAAGTACACCTCATATACATTCGGATCAGGAAGAATTTAACCAGTGATTTTATCTAAAATAATAAAAATACATATTTATAAGATTACTTTCATTCTCAGTGCACCACTAAGTAACATACATGAAGCAAAGGTAAAAGGACATAGTTTCATACTGAGTGACATCAGCAGCTAACTGCTATGGTGAATGAAGATAAAAACAAATCCTTCTGTTTTACAGGCAAGACATTGTGAAAGAAACAGAACAAACTCCGTGAAGGCTAGATAGAACTTTGAACTTTAGGCTTGAGGTTTACAGGCATTTCAGATCAGTTGTGTACCTTTCTGTGTCCTTCCCTTCAGCTTTGGGAAATAAGGTAAGAACTGCGCACGTAAAGATGAGAAAATATATTATACACATAATTGTGAACCTGCAATGTATTAAAGACCTCATATGGATCAAAGTATAAGAAAAATCTAATGTAATTTACTCAGTTCATATTCATTTATCTCCCACAGGGTGAATTATGACCTGTTGCTGTACTTTCCTAGTTAGTCCACAGTATAGACTGTTAAAGGCCAACAAAAGTCAACCAATAGAAGGTTCCATCTTACCAAGTATTTACAAAAACATCCAATGATTTTGAATAATGTCTAGTTCAGTGAAGTGTGACCTCATTTTTGAATTCAGTGGAATCACTGCTTAACACAACAGCATTTTCCTTCTAAGAATTTGGATAGATATTTCCTATTTCATAAGAGCTTTCGTTTCTGTAGTCCCTTTCAGAGACATCTGTCAGAATAAGATCTTTATACTGTTTGCTGTCATTCACTCCAGATTCACTAACAGCTGGCAGGGAAGGATCAGGCCTAGTGTAGGGAAGTGGAAAAAAAATATTCAAGACTTACCAGGAGAGTCAAATTACAATTGCTCTCAGTGCATGAACCTTCTTTGCAGGAAAGAGGTTTCAGATGCAGATTTATTTACAGAAGAATATGGACATTTCTTTCATATATGACCATATTCATATATGAGCTCCACTGAATCCTGCTGAAATGAACTGGGCAAACTCATTGTTAAAAATCATACACAGTACAAAGTAGGGCTCACCCCTTTCTTGCTTTTAAAAGCGTTTCCTTTGCTGAGCTTCGAACTTAGTCCCATTATATCAAATGTAGCCATTAAAAAGAAAATCAATCCACATATTCAAATTACTGACATTTACTTTACAAGGAAAATATCAGTATTGTAAACTTGTGTCAAAAGCATATTTTTCGTGTATGTTACAAAGCTCTGGGAATCTTGTGATCACAGTTACACAATAACTCTAGTACACAAGAAACAAAGCCTTGTTATATTATGAAAACATCAACACATATCAAACAATTGGATTAGACTTCATAGGTATAATAATTAATATGTGTAAAAAGGAGAACAAAAGATCAAAACAACTTAATTAAATGTCAGACTTTACAAACATATCCTCACCTATGATATACAGACTTAAAAGCATGTCGTCAAGACTCACAGTAGGAACCATTCTTTGGTTTTATTAATTACTGGAATAATTAAATAGCATTTACTGAAGAAAATATAGGATCATTTAATGGAAATGCAGAAGTTCGTAATAACCACCAAGGTGCAAAATAAGAAATGATTTGATCTTGAACCAATTATAGCTGTTAAAAACATTCTTGGAAAACTTCCAAGATTAATTCCAAAAGATTAAATTTTTAAAGAAAAAAATTTAATTTTTGAGTAATTTAAGCAAGAATTACCACACTACAAAATTCTCAAAAAGCACAAAAAGTAACTTCAGCTTAATTTTTACATTGGAAAAATATCTCAGATATGGTCTGTGCAAACTAGAGCACTGTGGCAAGTTCTAATTCACATAGTCAGCTCCTTACAGTAGAAAATGCACAGTTGCTTTGTCTTGGCACATTTCTGGGATAATATTTTCTAAATGTTTTCATTTGGAACTCTTTTTAAAAATATCAGGTACAAACACACATTTCTTTAAAACATTAACAGGGTTTTGTAGAGCTGTGAATTAATTGCTTTCATGTGTGAAAGACTAATGGAATGATTTTAGGCCAGCCAGGTACAGAAGGAGATATCCAAGACTCCTGCTGAATTCCTGTCAATGGACCTCCACAAGCCAATCCTTGGTTTCTTCAGATGCAGATATACAGGCATCAAACATGTCTATTGTACTAAACCCAAGATCAGCTGGAATTCCAGTTCACAAAAGAAATGGCACCTTTCCAGTCTCTTAATTAGTTATTACATACCCTTAGCACTTAGAAGGTTCTCCATATGAAGATACAAAAAATGATAATCCTACTTTATGTAAGTATCATTCTCATTAAAAAAAAAATCCTACTTTAAATTTAGGTGGAGTTCAGAAATAGAACTGTAAGGGATCTAGCCCAAAATTTAGTGATATCAGAAATGTCTTTCCATTGCATTAGAGGATATGAACGAAATTTGAGACAACTAACCTCAGGACATGCAGTTAATTAAGAACTGAGCTGGAACAAAGCTCATGGCTTTCAAATCGGAAGCTAATGTGTTGCCAGCTGGAATGTATGGCCCCCCCACGGTAAGGCTGAAAATACATGTTTGTAAACTGTGTTTCTTCATGTTTTCTCTGCTCTGGAGAAACCCAGAACTGTAAAAGATACAGAGCAATAAATTGCAATTAATGCACAATTAAAAAGAAGGTTTCCCCCTCCCCTATGCCCCCAAGACAAAAGACCTCCTTCCCTCCATGAAAGAAAAATGGGAAAATGAGGATGGAATGCCAGTTATTTGGGCAGGAATAGAAGAATAGTTATTAAACCTTTTTTTCCCCCCAAAAAAGTATCTCTTTCTTATGCAAATAAATTTGCACATAAATGCTGTCTGCTTCTGCAAGGGTCCACCAAAAGTTTTTGAATTGTTTAACCAAAATTGACAGTAGGATGGAGATGTTAAAGGTCATTAACAGCCCTCAAATTTTATGAAAACAGCCAGGCCTAGTAAAGGAGCATTTATAAAATTACAGCATGGCCACAAATGACACCACATGGACGAGAGCCTTATAAAAGCTCATCAGCGAGCAACACTTCACCTCAAACTTGTATTTCTGCAAACATGAGAGTCAAATAACTAGAAAACACAAATCCACACAAAACTACAGTTAACTTATCCTAGAGCTATTTGTCATTTCATTATAAGAACAGACTGACTAGCACATTTTTAAAGTATCTAACGGAAAACATGGTGGTCGTTGTGGTTTATGCCTGCACTAGAGCACTGAGAGCTCATGGCTCACACTACAGAGCCGTCCTGGCAGACTGGGAATTCATGTTAGTGGATTAGCTGCCTCTTGAAAATGGTCTCCAACCTTCTCTGGCATTATGTATGATTATAAAAATAGTCTGATATTCTTTCCATGAGCAGAGAATCTAAAGACTAAATAATGTCTAATTAATGAATCTAAATAATGTAATTGTTACTGGTACGTGGATCTCTTTGAATAAAAAATATTTATATTATTTAAGTAACTAGAGGGCTGTTTTTCCAGTTTCCTTTACAAACTCAGAAAGTTAAGAGTCAGCATTAGAAAAACTTAAGAGACAACTTGGTGATTGATGTTCATTTACACGTAGAGACTTGGGCAAGGACATTAGGTGTGGTTTAGATTAATTTGAAACAGATGTATAACTTATGATTGAGCAAAAGCTCTACCTCATACATTTAATTAAATAATAAAATGCAGAGAAATCTGTCAATAAAGCCCAAACATTCTGGATCCGAAGAACACAACATCGATGCACGTATGCTAGCAGTCTGCGTATTCAGAAAATGAGATGTTACCAATATACCATGTTACATTCACAAAGGAATGACTTCCTGAATCCCCAAAAAAGGTCCTTTACTGTTCGAGGAAAGAAAGAGATCAAGGAAATCTACAAGAGCTAAATATACCTCGCTCTGAACTGAGATGCTAATTCCACATTTATAGACTTTCATCTTATTCTTCCTAAACTAGTAAACTGCTAAAGATAAAAAGGAAGCTGCATTATAGTGCCATGTAAAAAAACAACCATTGTTTCTGCAATTTAGTTTCAGCATTGTTGATAAGATACTATAGGCAAAAGATCTGCCAAAAAGATTACATTTAATCAGTTTTTATAATCAACAAATAGGATTTGAAGAATGATACCAGAACTTAAAGTAGTAACAAATCACTCTACATACATACTATACTGTCTATTGTACAGTCTGGCAAGAATATAAACTTTCATGAACAGGAACTTTCATGAACAAAGAAATAGAATTTATTGCTAATGTGACTTCTCCAATGTTCATTAATTTATCTGTTCCAAAACACTCTTTATAGAGAGGTCTAACAAGCAAAAACCACTCCATTATTTAAGTTAAACACCTTTAATTCTGTTAGCTCAAGTCACTTGCATTTCTGCATTTACTAACTGGTTAGCTAATCCAAATTGCCAGCAAGGATTTACCAATCCTAAAACTGAATTCCTCTGTCTATCTCTAAACCATTGCAGTTATCTGTTACAGAATAAATTAGGAATAATAGGATTCTTGTTTCTCTAGACTATAACTATTTAGTAATTTAGAGATAAAACCAATTAGTATTAGATCCCTTTTTACATCTCATTTTAATTGGTATTATATTGAATAGTCTTACTCTTCATTGGGTAGCTCCACTAGCAGGATTCTAATATTAGCATGTCTTTTGTACCCTTTAAGTATCTGAATGATTCCAGTAAGGGTAATAATATGAGTTCTTAGACATCTTTTCCATTTACTAGTCAGCTAACACTGAAAGACTAATATTTAATGTTATTAATAATTGTCAAGTCAGGAGTTAAGGATTAAATGAGGGATACAAAAGATTGCTAAGTTTCAAATACCATTTAATTTTGGTAGAAGTATGCAAATCAAAAACTGGAACAACGCCTGGGAGAAAACTGTTTAAACATGCTTGAATTTCTCTTTAGTACTCTCATTTTTTTTTCCTGATAAACATTTGCCCTAGTGCCTGCTGTGCAAAGAACAATAAGAAAAATCACCAAAGCTTCCCAAACCATATCAGTGACTCTTCCCGAGTCACTATCTTGCAGCTGCCATAAGTAGCATGAAAGGTATGATTTCTACCACTCCCAGCAGGGATCCAGTGCAAAGTATTCAGCATGATGTCTCACAGGGAGAAATCATGATCTAGAAGCTACATCAGTACCTATCTAAATTCAGTCTCCAACCTCCAATGCCAGAAGAAAAACATTCCTAGTACAGTTAATCCATGTAATTCCATTTCGTGTTCTTGAGTAAAACTGTAGCTATATGGTCTCTTGTTACCTTGTTGATGATCCTACTGACTTCTCTACTAATAAGAGCTGTCAAGGGGAAAATAAAAATCCTAATACAGTCAGATAAAAGATTGTCTGGATGGGAAATCCTATTCCAAGAATGAAAATGCAGTGTAGAGTATATGTTGAAGCATTATACCTTTACATAACACAATAAAATATATTAGCCTTTTTAATACATCAAAAGTTTTCCTTCTTTGACAAAAACTTTACTCTTAGGTATGTCAAGACAGTTTTTGTTGGCTTTTATAGACATAAAAACAATTATTGTGAGCCAGGAGGCTACCTTAGGAACATTTTGTAATTAAGTTTACTTTTTTTTATATATTCTTGGTATTTTTAGCCTGAAAGAATTTTAGGCCTCACATTAGTTAAAATATAGCTATATGTTATTTGAACAGAAACCAGATTTTTTTTGTGTGTGTGTATACATACATATAAAGGCAGACAACGTAGTTGAAAGAATGATCCATTAATCTCTCCATTGCCCTCAGTGCTTGCAAATCCTGACTTCCAAGTAAAAATACTGCCATGTTCTACAATTACATAAATAAATATAGTATTCTTAGAGAATAAAGTATAGCTGCTCTTCAGCCAATGTCAGAGGAACAACAGAGCGTAATAGTAAATACTAGTTTACAGCAATAGCATGTGCACATGTGGTTATGTGCATTGCCTTTTGGCTCAGAATATAAAGCTTCCATCAGTTATCAGATGGCAAAATCTGCAACAATATTTGCAGTGTGATATAGATCAATTCAGCATTTGCTGAAGGTAAAGGAAGAGATGTAAACAGTCATATATACTTGAAAACTAAAGATTAAGTAAATACAAATCAGAGTTCTCATCTGGAACTAGATTATATCCGTGACATTTTATCCAAGAATTGTTTCTGTCTGCCCTGTTATTCTTTGCTAGAGATCTGAAGGTATAAAACTTCAAAAGTCTTACGGGGACAAAGCTCAGGGGGTACGAGAGAGAAAAATAGCCTGGATAAAAGGTCACAAGTTGTGGAAAAGGGCATAAAGTAGAATACAAACACAAGTACCATGTATGATAGATTCCTAGGCTTATTTCCACTGAAATTATCACTGACAAAAAATTTTGAAAATAAGCGCACACGTGTACGCATAGAAACAGGCAAGCCAAAAAATCAGTGTGAGAGTAAACACCAATGCCACAAGACAGTGAATCATCACTGATAACAAAATATTGAACACATACACACACAGTACATGCCAAAGACTTCATAGTTCTTTTGACTGCAATTTTTTGAGGGTCAATTTTTGTGTAGTAGGAATCCAAGAGTTATTTTGGCGTCTTTTAAAAAACTTTGCATTAAATAACATTAGCCAATATAGACTGTTGTGGTACATTTTATAACACCAGTATTTCAATTAAGTTAACACAACATATATAAATATGAAAATACATACGTATAAAATTCTATTATTGTCATAATTGAAGTGTATCTGCCACAATGAATTATGTTCAAAAAAGGAAAATAGTGTCTACATGCATTTTTTCCTCAAAATGAAATGCAGAAATTGCATATGATTGTCTTTTCTGGCAGAATAGTTTCCAAATTTATCTATATATATACCTAAAGAATACTCTTTGTTGTGTACAATTATAGTTTTGCATGGATAACTCAGTATATAAAAGCATCACTGTGAATGCACATTAGAAAATTTATCTAAAGTATTAAACCTGTAACCTATTAAACTTGAGCTAAAAGTTGTCAAATGCTGGGGAAGCCATTTCACAAAAATAAGTATACCACCATTAAGAAAATAAAACTGAAAAGAGTTACTGAGCACAGTTTCATAGCCACATGAAATAATATTTTTCTAAGTCTAACACATAATCAGAAACTAGCCTGTAAAATAACACACACTTGTTAAGAGAAATATATACCCATGACCCTAAAAGAGGACAAATCATTTCATTAGTTACAGTGTGTAAGACCTTCATCAAGCAAAGATTTATGCACACAAACAACCTCATGGATAAATCTCACACATGTAGTTCAAGACAGATTAGTTGTTACAGGATCAGATCCTAAATAAGTGCTTGCTCAGATGATTGGGAAGCTGTTCCTGAGATTGATACTCAGCCATCCTCAATGTTGGCTAAGATTTAATTGAGTAACCCAGCTGACTGCATTTGATTACTTGTGGAGTTAATGCTATACAACATGAGAAAAATGGCAGCATTGCATCATTAGAGATGACAATTTTTGGTTGATCAACCTGAAGGTATAATCATGCTGCAACATTAATGAGAAGCCTAAAAAACCTCAGGGGAAAGAATCAAAGAACTGTTTCTTTAATTAAAAAATCTGTTAAAATATTTAGTCATTATTATCATCAACCTATTTTCATGCATTGTTTGGGAGAATTAACCAAGCCAATACTGAAGGTATCATAATGTCTTAAAAACCTATAAACATGGAACAAAAAATTACTTAAGTGTGCAAGGTTGACATACAGAACAAAATTATTCTTATTTACTGAACTTTGCTCCTGCTCAAGTCCAATCTTGCAGGAGCCAAGACGATTGCCTAGCTCAGTTCACAAAAAACCTAATTCTATGAAATGTTAACAACAGTCCCTAAATCACCATTTGCTTTTAAAAATGCCTCTATCCTGCCGTACCATTACCAGCTGATGAGTAATGAGGTGCATCAAATCAAAGTAATTAAGGGCAATATAAGAAAGATGGTGTATCTTAATGACAAGCAATATTAATTATGCCCCGTGAACGTACACTACAGCGCAACGGTCACTGTAGAAAAAAAATTAGTCGCAACTTATTCTGATTTTGTGAGCCGCACTTCAATTAAATGGTATTTGCCCTCTTAGAGTCCATCTAAACACTCACATGAATTGTTTTAACTCACAGAACTGCGTGAAGAATTTTATACCTGAAAATGCATATGTTTGGTAACTGAGCATAAGGCTCCCTGCCACAAAATGGCGGCTGAAATAGAATGGCTGCCCCAGGTCTGTAGTGGGGAGGGACTTCTGGGTCATTACACCACATGACCGGAAAAGGGGCAGGGCTTCTGGGGCAGGCAGCCCATGTGACCGCCCACAGCAGGCGGGGCACATCCTCTCAGTTTGAAGATCGGGGTTCTTATAATGCTCCTAATGTTTGCTTCATTCTATTCGTCTTACATTTCTCTGTTTAAAACAGGTGCAATCAAAGAGAAAGTGCATCACATGACACATCAGTGATCCGCCACACACCGCACGCAGTGCAGAGCGTACATAACCCACAAGCTGTTTTCAAAATACCTAGTGAAAACAAACACAGGAATAGAAACCAATCCCATTTGCTGGAATTCATCACAGAAAACATGACTGCTGTCTTCTAGCATACATGCGATGACAGTGAAGGATGTTTGATTAGCTCTTCAGCGTGTTGATGATGACTCAGAGAATTACACTCTACTCCTCCATTGGAGAGTGCTGGGATTCAGGCCATATGGGGACAAATCAATGTGGTTCACCTCCTTTAAATGTGTGTTTAATTTGGTAAAATTATATCCACTTAGGATTTGCCTTGGGTGGATAAAAAGGTGCTGGCCAACACTGGCAAGGTGTCTCCAGCCTAATCCAATGTAATTTCCATATTCTTAATCTTTGGAAATGGTGTTTTCAAACCTGAATTAACCTACTTTTAATTCATTAAAGTGTTTCATATGAAATACCGGAGTGTTTCTAAGCAGCAGTAAGAAGATGGACACTCCAGTGAATTCAGGAGGCCAGTTTTCATTTAAGCCATCTGGGACTAACAAGCCTTCACTAGGTAAAAAAATGAGAAAGGCAACCTAGAGCCTTGGTGTGGAAGTCCTGAGATAAGCAGCCAATACAACAATCTGTTTTGTGAATGAGATTTGAAAAAAAGAAAAGGAACCTAAAAACCTGAGCTGTTCCCAAAAGAAAAAGCATTTTAAGTTAATAGCCAAAGTGAAAAAGAAAATCCCATATGGAATGAATAATTTTCCTAACACGTCTTTTTTAATTTGAAATAAGATTTGTGATAACAATGTTAATGCTGGGGATTTTAAGTGACAGAATATTATTCTAACTCATTCCTTTAAAGTCTGAAAAAAAAAAAGGCAAAAAGCTCCTTTGTTAGGCCTAGTTTAGGCCACCTTAAAGCTCCTTTCAATCAAAGTACAGCTTCTCATTAAGGGAAAAATGATTATTAACATCCTCATTTTGCTTCCTCTTGTGAATTATTTGCATTCAAAAATGTGCACGGCATTAGTTTCAGGGTAAATGCAAATATGACAGCGGGATTTCTCACCAAGCTCCTTTTTATTATTAGCTCTTTTTATGCCCTCCATTTATTATTCCCTCATCATTTTTCACAATGTATTAAAATGTTACATTTCCTAAAATAATAATATTTTCCTTCATTTGGTAATTGTCTCAGTCCAGTCTACAAAAGTCTCCATCACAGTGCCTACTGTCTATAATTTGGAATAGTTTATAATAATTGTTCATCATTGCTTAGAGGAGCCTTGGGCATTAGCTATCACAGTTAAAGAATCCCTTCTCTCCCACCGAGTACATGATTATTTTAGGTGAAGTTCATGTGACAGGGGTAGAGGGCAGGGGCACTGGCAAAGCTTATACTGTGACTGCCCGTGGTAGACTCTCAGTCTGTGGTCTGAAGATAAATTGAGTTGTTTTTCATTTTTTTAAGCTTCATCTGTCCCATGTCTGCCAGAAACAACGAGGCCAGCTCTGAAACATATTTTGAGATTATTTTAAATAAAACACCAAAACAAAACAAATAAACTATTACTCTGACTCATCTTCCTGACATTTTAAAAGGAATGATATTGAATGCTGAAGATAAGTCAAAACGTAGTGTGTTCAGTTAGAACAAAATCAAGTTACCAGTGGCATAGCCTGTGCCAGGGTTGTATTTGATAAACTGATTACAATTACTTCTTTTTTCCCTGGTCATATTAAAAAAATGGAAATAGATCTGACTAATAAAAGCAAACTAATAAAATCATTTGATCATCCTGATTCACCGCACTTCATCGTGCCAAGCTTCCCTGTTGACTCTCAAATTGTTATTGTCAAATTCTCAAGCATTTATAACACTCAGGATGACTTATGTGTCCCTTTTTTCTGTCGCTGTGTTGATGTCCGTCATCACACCATCACCACCATCTAATTGCAGCAAAGCAGAGTGAAGACCACTCTGATACCACCCAGTGAATACGAGACAGTTTTTTTCAGAGTAACGTATTATGCAATGAAATCATCTACTGTGATCTGTATTGACATGAACACAGGTAACATCAAATTCAGAGATGTGTCTAAATACATTTAGAAAGAGTTCTTAGTTGATAGGATTTTTAACTTTCTTCCAGGGGAGTCCCTAAGATTTATCCTAGATCATTTACGAGCGTATAATTGAAATATTGCTACTGAATTTGACCTACTGATGTTGAAAATTACTGAGAGGAGTAGAACCCATAAAGCAGTTACTAGCAGGATGTATGGTAAAATCCTATTTATATCTTTCCTATGCCTTATTCCATCTCACTTGCACAAATGTATGTACCCATTTTGTACTCATGAGTGTCAGTATGAGTAATCTATGTAATTCTGAGTTCAAGTAGCGTAACTTACTGCCTCAGAATTTGTTCCTTTTCTTAAAGTGATTTCTGAGTTATGGTGGATTAGTGTTCTGCAATGTTTTCTGGGAGAGAGTTAGGCTAACGTAGGGTTCATCATGATATGGGACCACAAAGGGCTGGAGGTGCTGAAAACGGCAGAAACACATCATCCACGTCATTTGGTGGTGTCTCATCTAGCCAAATTAAAAGCAGCATAAATGAACTCAAAAAAAAGTTCTACCCATGTGAAAACAAGACAGACATGAATTTTGGGGTGGAAGGGGAGATGGCGAATGGGTGTGGCACTGAGTTCAAGAGACTGCAGGCAAAAATCCTTGCTCACCAATCCTCTGTTAGCAAGACTGTTAACTATTAGCATGTGCATTTCTAGTGTTTGTTAATGGTCAATAGTGAATTTCACAATGAAGTAAGCTTTTGAACCAAAGAAATTCTAACAACTGTGCTTCTTTTTCTTTATAATTTAACTTCTTTCCTATAGTGTATTTTCATATTTCCTTCTCTTTTTTCCTATTCTGATATAAGGATATGCAGCAGTTACCATTATTATATGATTTTAAAGACATATTTGGTTCAGCTACATTCTTTAACTGTAGATAACTACATCAGTAACTTATATTAACAGAAAAGATATTGGCTGTACAGAGCTTATTCCCTGTTCTTTTCAGGAGGTCCTTCAGAGCACTGAGCCTTTCATTTGGGCAAGTAGTAGAGCTTATTAAAATAAATTCAGTTTAATGCCATCTAATTCTGCAATGATCAGTTAATTATCAACTCCTGTTTAGTTTCCAGTCCAAGACGAAGACATAAAATCATCACCTGATGATCAGAGGACCATGTTTCTGTGATTTAAACCATACTGTGGTACTCAGATACACCTTAAGTATCTCATTATTTCAGGAACCGTCAGGAAAGGAGCACAGGTTGCAGCACAGGGCTGTGTTGACTGTTTATTAACTTTTGTCATCTCTGCTTCCACTTCCTTCACCACATGGAGATTTTCTGAACAATGGACAATTAAACAACACCTACAGTACAGACAGGTCACAAACACAAAACCTGAATGCCTGTCAAAGCTAGTAAGATGATGTAATTTTTTGAGTAATCATTGAAGTGACAGAATTTTCAATAAAAACTCTTTTTTTTTTGAGAGGAATTCCATACATTTGATATTTTCTTTTAAAGGTAAAACCACAGAAATCAAACAACCCTTCCAAACCATTTTCAGTTTTCTTACTTGGAGAGTTGGTGGTTTTCCATCTTGGAATCTGACCTTTCTATTGCATGCAACCATTGTCCCTACTGGAGACAGCAAAAAGTTGTTTGAGAGTTGTATTTCAGAAAGAGTTACATGTCAGAATGATTACTCTAAGGAATTATAGTCTGTCCTGTGTTTCTGTTCCACAAAGCAGAAAGCCTCACAACTTTTTTGTTTGGGAATCAAGAAAACATTGACTCTAACTGTGCCAATCTCTGTAGTATAAATCTCTCTTCCTTTTCTTCTCAGCATTTGCCTTTAGCTGTTCCAAAGCCTGTCAGAATGGGGCAATAATCTCTGTTTGGACTTACGGTACATCTAGATCACAAACTGAGCCACAACCACCATATCCTAGGTGAAAGAGGTCAACAAGATTCACTGGGGGCAAGGTCTACCACAAGGACAAGATACAAACTGTAGTTGGCAGAACACCTACTTATATCATATACAGGCTGAGAATATACTGTTATTCTTTAGACCTATGAGACCAAATCCTGACCTACACATCTATTGGCTTTTGGCTGCATAAATGTTTCCCCTGGACCAAATTTATGCAAGTATGAAATCTTGCACAGCTCCAGGCAGAAGCAGCAGCATGAACACTGACTCAGCTTTGCTGAGGTCATAGTCTTTACAAAGCCAGTAGAAAGGACTGGCCATTAATTTTCTCTGGTATGATTTTACTTTTCTCATTATGTGCTGGAGTTTTGTTTCAGGCTAGTACGCTGTGGCTGTAGGCTGGGGAGAAGGGGACAGAGCTCATGAGTTCGACAAACTGCAATGCTTGGTTGTCTTGGTTGCAAGTGATGTACGGATATTAAATCCCAGCCCAGACAATAAGGACACTGGCAGTGCTGTGCTAGTTGCAATAGGACCTCTTGTAAACTCCACAATGACACATAGCCACAAAAGCCCAATACACTTAGAAGCCCTAACACCGCAACCAGACATTTCAGAAAAAAATAAAACAATTAAAAATTTACAGTTATTCCAATCTCTGGAGCTATTTTTATTTACTTATTCCAATATTTTTCTTTTTGCAGTCAGACCAGCGAGATATGAAAAAAAATATAAATAATCAAGTTGTTCCAATGCCTTTCTAGTAACTGGATGACGGTCCCCATTCATACAGGAATAAGCTGCTTCAAAATATTTTCTAGGGGAAAAGTATCTCCTTCATCCACTATGCAGTTGTATATATTAAATTTCGCTTGATTTCCTCTCTCTTTTATCATCTATGCTGTTCCACCCACCATGGAAGTTGAAATGTCTATCAGAATATGGCAAAATTTATATATAGGTCTGGTTCTTTTATTAGTAGTCTTTACTGAAGATACACTCTCATACATCTGCAGGCTGAGAAGAGAATGATAACTCTTATAAGATATGCATTTCTCAATTCAATAAGATATGATTGGCATAGCATGATATAAAAATACTGAAGCAGGTATCTCCTGATAGGTAACTACCTATATCTCAGTTTAGAACAGCTCATCCAGGACAGAGAGGTGGAGTCCGGGTGTTGATCCATTTTAGCCCATTCTTTTAGGAAGAGGTTTATTGATAAGAAACAGTTTATTATTATTTGGAAGGGTGAGGGGAGCGTTGCATGTCAGAATGGAAAAAAAAGGGGACGAAATTAGTGAAATACAGAGCTGAGAGCACATCCCTGGAAAAGGAGCAAGGAGTCTGTCAAGCACTTCTTTTTCCATAAGTACTCAAGAGGTTCAAAAGTACTAAACATAAAAAAACCCACCCAACAAACTGAAAATATTATTTCAATACTCAATCAGAAAATATTACTCCAATACTAAACAGATAGAAATTGGCATTTTAAAAGTACACTCCCAGGAGAATTTCTGCAGGTCTTAGGTTAGCCCCTTCATTGTCTCTGTCAAAACAGAAATACTGATTTTACTCTATGAGGGCCAATGAACTCCTTTTGTGGTATTTAATGATGTTATTAAGAGTCTAGGAAGCATTTGCTATAACAGAATAAATAATTATAATCATGAACTCAATATGCTATTTCTTCAGGAAGAACTCATGGAGTTTTGCCAATAAAATCCAGAGAATCATAAAAAATTGTTGTTCGGATTGTGTAACAGGGAATAAACTATGTCCTGGCGTGGAACACAGAGGTATACCAAGCGTGAACAAGAAAGTGTGGCAGTAGGGAAAGCTTGTCTTGTGTCACCTTTGATCTCTCTACATTCTAAGTGGGCAAAATTTATTCCAATTTATCAGGACTTCCTGGGTGTAACTGCATTAAAACTGTGGCTGCTCTACGCACCACATTCCTTCTTCGTTCCCTATGTACCTATACATTTTTCTTGTACCTTCTAAAACTTTTCTCTGGTCCATATAGTGATATGCCATATCACTATGCAAGTCCCAGCATCGTGCTGTATTTTGTCATAGGCCTGGAAGTAGCAGAGTGCTGAAAGTGTCCAGTTAGCAATGGACCTCACCTGTGGAGCTCAAAGGAACTGCAACCACTCTACATTTTGCAGCATGATTTTATTTGGAGAAGAAGGTTTTTCTTCTTGCGTTTTCAGGCTGTGAGGCATTCTGGGAAATAAGAATCCATATGGATTAGTGCAGGGTTTTTTTTTGAGAGGAGAGCTATAAGACAAGTTACATAGTGCGTAGAACTCTGCTCATCTGAGCTGAATTTACCAGGCTATTATTGCCTGTAAGCCAAACTATGAGGAAAAATAACAAGACATAGTCCATTTCAGTTTACGTATATGACATTAAGAATTTTCACAGATTCTGCAGCTTGCTGGGCAAATAAAACCCTGAAGCTTTGTCTTGAGAGTCTCTTACACAAAAGCATTTATTTCAGCTTTTGTATTAATGACTTTGTCAGATGAAACTTTTACTTAGTCATATTTATATTAATTTTAGTAGCCAGTTTAGTGACTCAGCTTTCTAGGGGGCTATATTCTGCTTTCTTTCCTTTAAAAAATGGAAGCAATTATTTGTGCTTATGAGAGCAATGGGAACAGCAATCCACTAAAGACAAAAATATATGAAATTATCCACAGGAAAATTACAGAGAAGCTACAGCTGCAGTAAGTGTTCCTACTAACTACCCATTCACTGACCTCCTTCTTGAATTAGTTACTTGAGTGAATGACACAGCAGAGAGACAATCTGAAAGACCCATTTGGCTATCTCCCCACTGAAAATGTCAGCTGAGCTCATTTGTTGAGGAATTCTGTTCATGTTGATCAGTTGCTAAAAACCTTAATACAGTAAAGGCTTAACAAGCACACAGCTGACTTCAATGACAGCATCTACATAAATAAAGGCACAGATTTACTTCAGGCTTTGCAGCATGATCCCTTAACTTGACACTTAAAAGTTTCTATTGCACTGGGAAAAAATAGTTTAAAGTGTACAAAAATCCTAGTCTTAACTAGGAAAGATGGTATCAAGAGCAGTTTTCCCCTTTTTTTTAAAAAAAAACTTTTAAAACCAGAATTTATTGATGTAAATTAGTTGGCTATTGCACAAATATTATTTGACATTAAAAGAAATCTAGATATATGGGGTGGTAGAAAATACGGATACACTGTATATTAGTTTTCAAAACAGAGATTTGACTTACAGAAGTAAAAGCATTATATTGGGGGGGGGAATGCTGTGACTGATTTGAATGAGAGTTACTGGTCTTCTCAATGTTGTTACCCTGCTGCTGTTGCTAAGGCGTCTTTTTCTTTATTCGTTATACTATTTGTATGTCGATGAATTCATCCAGCACACATCTTTTGCACTTGGTAAAAATGAAATGTAAGAACCATTAGGATGTAGGTGGAAAGGTACTTTTTAGAAAAGACAGAAAGTTCAGTAGAACAGTTGTTCTAGCACTTATTAAAACTTTCCAAAATGGTATTTCATCTTGTGTCCCTAATTACTGAACCACACTTCTTGTATCCTGACAGACAAACCTGTTTAAAATTCTTGAAGAGGCTGAAGAGAAATGACGTATCCAGCCCAAAGCACCTTCCGCCACATCTCTGACAACATTCAGCTCAAGGCACTCTGACCCCTCAGTTGATTATCTGTGCCTTGACAGTACTGTCTACAAAAAATTCCAGAAAATTAGCACTTCTGAATGCCTGTTTTGCATTCTTCAAGTACATTATTAGAATTCTTTTGTCAAAAGAATCATGCTACATCATTGTATTCATAATAAATGCTCTTTGATTTGTATGACTTTGTGTTTGTAATACACCGAAACAAAGATCTCATTTGTTCTGCTGGCAAAAGCTAATCTGTACAAGGATTTTTTTATTATTTTCTGCAAAAACTGCCTTTCTGAGCCTAGAGATTGGGTTAGCTAAAAGCTTCACATTCATTATCTTTAAGGTACCATGTTAATGAAAGGATTTTAATCATTGACATTGCTATGTGAATTATTATTACACAAACCCCTGCTGTTGAGTTAGACAAAATTAACCCAGTGTAAGGGGCATTAAAAAAAAATCACAGCTAATTAGTAAGCTAACAGGAACAAAGAGAATGTATAACAAAGATGTTGGGAGGAAGACACTTACGTAAAAGCTGTAGCTTCCATTCCAACATTGATCTTTCTGTATGGAAATCTTTTTTCTCTCTGATTTGTTCCATTAGACTTGAGCATTTTTATGTTTTGTAATTAGTTTTCTAAGCCACAATGTCTCACTTCTCTCAAACTGTGGAAATCCAAAGGCTCATAATAGAAAATGGAAGATATTTAAAAATGCTTTTAAATTATTTCCCTAGCGATCTATATCAGAAGCATAAAGCAATTCTCTGGATTATTCTAGGAAATTATTTCCATCTTCTCTGTTGTTCTCCATGAACAGCAGAATACTTTAACTAATCTAGCCAGGTTCCATTGGAATAAGCCCTTCATTTTAATGGATTGATACTATTGTCCAGGTTGCAATTCCATATGGAGTAGATAAATGAAGCTATAGGTTTAAATCACTGCACGGCTTCTCTTCTACACTCCTAGTCATGCTGGTTTCCAATGGGCAACACATCATTGTGCTGATGTAAGAGCCAAGGATGAGACGATCAAACCTCAGAGAACTATTCATGCTGGGTGCCATTTGTTTATAATTGCTCTTTGTAAGTTATAGTTTCAGATAAAACTCCCAAAATGGAATGAAGAGAAAATAATAATTAAGTCTGTTTCTCTTTTTGAGTCTGACAAAGGCTTTAAATTTTTTTTAACGTGTTTGTCCTTCCATTCACTATTGCACACATTCCCCCCCTTCTCTCTTTTGTTCATCATCCTTTTCAGCCTGATAATTAAGACTCAAAATATTTGCTGCTGTTGTTTTTTTCCAAGCCATCATTTGGTTTGTGTTGTAAATGTGGAACAACAATCATCTAGTTCTCTTGTGTGCCAGTAATTTAGTATTTCAATAATCTCCAAATGTTGAAAGGTTTTTTTTTAAAAAATCAACATTTCTAGCAGTTTCCTTTTCTTTGTGGGGAAAAAATATGTGAACATAACATTTACAGCATATACTCTTATATTTTCATTTTTTTCCTCCTTTTTTTTTGTTATCCTTATGAGGGAATTAAAACACAGGACAATTGCTGAGCATAAAACAGAAGACTCACTTCAATAAAAAAAAAATAACATTCTTGCACAGGGCTAGTTTTTACAACCAATATCATTGCTTCAGCTCTGCTAGTGCTGGATAATTCCATTAACTCTTTTTATCCAAACTGAAGTAAAATAAAAGAAAGAGTTAGTATCTAATATATTCTGCAAAGGGCAGTACATTTCTGCTATGTAGAAATTTCCATGCAAGGATCTTACAGTGTTTTAAAAATATTGACTAACCATGTCAAAAAACTGTAAGTCAAAATTGTGTTAGTTCCACAATGTACACAATGGGTCCAGGAAGGTTAATGACAAAACTGGGAACTAGATACCAAGAGCCTCAGAACACATTTTAGAGAGTAATGATTTTTTTATTATTATTATTATTTCCTGAATCCCTGGGCAACATTCTTGTCTCCAAATTATCTAACCTGTAAGGAACTGCCTAAGTCACTATTTTGGGGAGAACTGTGGGTGTTAATCAGGCCAGTTTTCTAAAACGGATTTAGGTATCCAGTCTATATAGCACTGACACCATTTGCCAGTGATTGACCTAGAGTCGAGTAAATTGGTGATAACTCCCAGAACAGAACCTACCCCACAGTTCTCACTCCCAGGGTATTTTTTCATTTTTGGCTTTGTTTTTTTGCTGTTTTTTTAAATTTTATTTTGTTCATTCAACATTGATACACCAGGAACGAAATACAGTTTTTCCTACATTATAAGTTTTCCAATAATAAAACTTTCAGAGCACAGAAAAGCAACACAGAAAGTCATCCTAAGATTGTATCAAAATCCACAAATGATTCAGCTGAAAACCTAGGAAGGACATTCAAGTTGCAGATGAGAGAGACTCTGTGGACTTCTCTGACTCCTTTAGAAATTGGAACTGATCCATTAGTTCAGTTGAGAAATGACTGGTAGTCACAGAAGACAGCATCCAGTCTCTCATGCTGTGGCCCTTCCCAGTGTGCAGCAGCCAGCTCTCTAGTCCTGGAAGCGAGGCATCTTCCAGGCAGTGCAAGATAACAAAACTACTCAGCAACATATGCTCTCCCTGCAGTCAGTATTCCTATAATGCCATCCAGTCTTCAGTTAGATTACATCCTCTCTCTTTAAAAAATAGTGCTATACAGATGTGGACAAAACTCCTTGGATAATCACACATAATTCACAATCTTCCTTCCAACTTTTAGACTGTTCTGGCAAAGACTTCCGATACATCTTCCCTAGCCACCAAATTAGATCACTTTCCCTCCTTGTACTAAATCAGTCAGCTTAATGCTGACCTGTTGTGAATCTTGCAATGGGGAAAACTATGGATACCTTTAGCTGAAACAGCCTTTACTTATATATCATTCATATGCTGTATTTGACTAAGCATGAATTGAAAATAAACAATTTCATGAAAGGAAAGAAGCTGAATTAATTTTTCAGATGTCCACAGCAAATCTCTCTTGTCTATTGAATGTCATGTTTCTACTGATGGCAGATAGCTATGTATTTATGAAAATTAGATACAGGTCTATCTATCTAGATGTGTATGGTTTCACGTATAAGTGTGCATGTGCATTTGCCTGTAGGAATTGCATAGGAAAACTGATTAGAAAAATAAGACTATCAACCCTGATCCATTTGTGCTTTTCAGTTTTATATGCTAGACAATTATTTGCTCAGATTTCATACTGATGTCAATGAAAACTGTACGCAAGCAACGAATGCATGATATGCAATAGAAATTAGTTATTTATAACAAAGAGGTTTCTTTTCTTCTTCATAAATACTGTTTAAGCTAGCCACTAAAATCTGAAAATATAGAGTTCCTGACAATACCCTCTTTGAACAAGTATTTCACTTTGTTAAAAATGTTTCTAGCTCTGTTTCTTCAAGAACTTACATATATGCTTCCATATTAGCATGCATTTAAGTTTGTTGCTGAATAGGGTTGAAATTCCAATTTTTTTTTTTGAAGACATACTGACTATACTAATACTAAAAAAATGAATTTCTTTATGTCTTATACAAATGATTTACAAAATTTTTTGAATTTTCATCGTTGCTCTGCTGCACTACAAAGCAGTTATCAGACCCCATTGTGAACGCTTCGGAAAAACACAGCCTGGCTGACAAATTAGTAGTATTTGGTGCTAATATTACTAATTCAGAATTTGAAAGGGCTGCTCACTGGGGAAAAATAACATGTTCTCTAAGTCACAGGAGAAACTAGGGAGATAGTTAATGGGTGTTGGCTGTGCTGCACATATTGTGCACAATGCTGTTCACATTGCAGCTGACTGACTGCCAATAGATGTGGAAGTAATTGTCAACAGGATTTATTGTTACTTTCACATTTATACAGTTAGAGAGGGAAGGTTGAAAGAGTTTTGTGAAGTTCAGTGCTGGCTTCTACTGAACCATAGCAACACACACTGATTATCACTAATGCATGTCACTGAAAGAATTTTGCATCTTTGGAGGCCTTAAAAGTCATTCTTTCTTGTCAGAGCAAAATCCCCACAATCCTCAGTAATTTTTTTCTGAGATCAATACCTGAGCTCCAACTCCAGTTCTAGCTCACAAAGTAGCAATTTTTCAGTATACAACTGGACTTGGAAACCTCAGACTTTTTTAACAACAGAATTAGGGCACTCAAGGTAATTAAAAAGTAACCACTAGAGAGAAGCAGATGGTTTTTACTTGAAGTTAAGGCTTGTAAGCAAGGGGAGAGGCAGCGGATCATCTTTGCAAAGTAAAGACTTTAGCTCCCTAGTTTGAAAGAGCACAACACACTTGTTATATAAATGTATAAATTCCGGAGGCATGAATTTCAATGAATGCTTTTTTCAGCTTCTGTTCCTGTGGTTTATGCTTCTAGAGAATGTTTTTAACCTAGCTTCACTAAGGCAAAACTGTTTGATTTACATATAATTTTGTATACATATATATTCAGACTTTAAAAGGATAGATTTATTTTACCAAATGCTGCAGAATTTAATCAGAAACCAAAAGTCAGTATCTCAGGATTTTTTACGTCTGTCCAGATAGAGAAAAAGTTTTATTTTGAAGGCTCTTAGGATTGTCTTTCTTCAATCTCTGGTGGGTTTATTTCTTTGTTTCAGATGGAAATCAGCTGAGGTGAACTTGGTTACATTTCTGCTGTAGAAGACCCCTCTAGCTCTGGCATCTTCTTAACTAATAGCTTGAGACTACGGTACATGAGACGGACTGACAAGCAATAGCCACCCACATTCTTTCAAACAAAAATTTCTGCAAAGATACTCTAACGTGAAAGAAAGAGAGAGGCTACAATTAGAGGACTTACCCAGTGCTGCTGGATGTTGCTGCAGTCTGTGTCAAGATCTCTGAAAGCAAATGGGAAGATATTTAGGCCTAGTTATTATGCGTGAAACATGCTCTTACAGTAGTACACAAATACACGTTTGCAATTACCCCATCTGTGATGAAGATAATTAACTGCTCAGTCACTGAGGTGGACACCTACTTGTTCATTTAGCAGGGTATTTTGTCAGTTTGTCTGCACATAATTAGCACTCTCACAGTCTCCGTTTCTATCTTATAGCTGATACCGGTGCTGATAAAATTTATCATACTTTAAAAGTCCAATATACCTAAAGCCAGCAAGTATGTTTAAAAGTGGTCCCTGGAAGTACATTTCTGTTCAATTGCAGTTCTGTACTTAACTATTAGGAAGCATGACCCTAATTTCAAAGCTAGGCATACAAACATATGCCAGCCAAGCAGCTGATAAAAGTCTCTGAATTCATTTGTTTTCTGCCAAAGAGGGTACAGGCTATTGTAAACTAATAAAATAAAAAATTATCTCTTCTCAAAACTTGATCTTGTCTTCCAATTTCAGGTGGCATTTCCCAGCACTCTTGCAGCTGTTCAGAGAATTATCTTGGTAATGAGGGACATCTGGATAACAGACAGAACAAGAGTGTCAGGATATGTAGAAAATAGGATAGGAAAAGAGTTACGGCAATTTTGGATCGGAACTACTCTAAAGTGTCCTAAAAAGTATTAGAAAAAACTCAATTTCAGATAAGCAACCTGTTTATCTAAACATTATTTTACAAGGCAATCCCATTCTTTTGCAGGAAGACATCCGAAATTGTAATGCCAATTTAAAAAAAGAAGAGAAAGAAAGAAGAAAATCAAACCAGTTTGAAACCATCTTCTGATAATTAGGCAAATACTGTTCCAAATACAATATGGCAAAGAGTCTGTACACATCCTCGTGAAAGTAATGAATTGTAACCTCAATGTTGAATGATCCTGACAACTAGATTTGGCCTAAAGGTGAAAGCATTTTATATCTTTGTCCCCCTCTGGTTTAGGATTTCCGCTGTTTTCCAAAATACCTACTATTTTATACTGCTCTTCATAACCTTCTATACTCTTATTTCAGGAAAAAAAAAAGTGGGAATAGTGTATTTGAAAATAACATTATAAATGTCATCTATGTCTGGGAAATATGACTGCTCTTTTCACGTAGGCTGAGAGTTCCATGTTCCCAGTCTTGAACACATGTGCATGCACACCCCTGAATTACCTCTCCAACTCTGCCTACGTGGACTGTCTCCAGGGTCACTAACAAACTATACACCCTCAGGCAAATTTAGTCCCTTATAGTCAAAGAGTTCCCAGAATTAGCAGAAGTCTGAATAATGTGAAGTGCTGAGAAATCGTTGATGATTATTGTGTATCTGCGAGAGCCAGAATAAGAGCACTCACACGGCTGTAAGAGAATCAGAAGGTAACGCAAGGATAAAGCAGAGTATTAACAAGGGTAATTCCTGAGAGAATGAGGCCAGAGGGCTTGGTACAGTGCCCAAAAGAGACCCCCTCTGGCCCGTCATTCTAGCAGTTCTGTTATGCACATGAAATAAATGAAAACCGACTACAGAAAGATATGCTAAGTGGAGTAGTTCAAACTTAGTGATACTGGATAACGGAAATTTCTGCCAGTTCTTTTCTCCTGTAGAGAATCGAATCCAAAGCTTCACCATGTTTGTCTGAACAGCCCTGCAGACTGAGAGCAGGACTGAAGTTCTGCCTTCTTTGGTCCCCAACTCAGGTAAAGACAGGAGATACTACTTGAGTTATAACCAAAGCTTTCTCTGCCAAAGGTTAAAATCCTGACTTAATTCAAGGCTTACATCACTTGTACGCCCAATATTTAAGTGTTCTTGTTCAAATGGGAAACCAGTTAATTTTGTAAGAAAACATCTAAGGACTCAAATCCTATATCCTTGAATATTACTGCGAGCCAACAGGCGGAAGCATAAAAGTCTCAAAAATAAGTTAATTATTAAGCTGGACCATTAAAGACAATTTGTGTGAGTAAAGATAAAATTGGCCAATTTACGAAGAGGTCAGGTAAGGCAATGAATGATTTCGGAGACAAAAATAACTAAGTGGTTATATAACAGAAATATTTACCATGATTTTTTTTTTAAGATAGCATTACAGGTCTCTCTCATTGTGAGTACAGGACAGAGGCAGTAATGGAAGAGCTATTTTAATTACAAAGAACTGGTGTAACACATACCACTATTTGGCAGCTGGATGGCATTAATGCTGAGTAATGCAGAAAGTTTCCAGAGATAACATCTTCATTAGCAGGACTACGATGTCCTATACTGGCTTGCTTTTAGGTCCAGTAGGCTGAAAAACAAATATTACAGATTAAACCTTCAAACATCAGGAACAGTTTTGTTCCATGTTCGCTGCAGTGAAAGAAAAAATATTGAGGTATAAAAAGATAATCTGGTGGCTGATGCAGACGGTCATCTGGTGCCCTGTTTCCCTTTCTCCCAAGCACATCTGAGGCACTCAGCTGTCTGACATCAGCCCCTCGCCCCCTGCTCACCGTCCCTTTTTATGTGTCAGTAAAAACCTAGTACAGATAAATTAAGGTAGTTCAGCGCGTATCCTGGGGTTTCATCATCTCCTCAGTTACCAGCCATAGGACAGATTACAATTTCACAGATTCTAGGAGAGGAGATATTATAGCAAAGCAGTAGTGCCACTACAGATAAGGTTAAGATGGCACTTCCATTATAAACACCTATTTTCAGTGGCTTATAACTTCAGGCTACAAATTTCTCTCAGGCTGAAACCTGGCATATATGGGCTCAGCTTGGTAACGGCTTTCCCTGTCTCTTCATACCATTTTGATTAGGTATTTGCGATACGAGAATGCAAACAAATATATGTCTCTGGTGGTTTCAAATGGCAATGAAATACTTTTCTTTCATGAAAAACCCTGGAGGGCAGGATGTTCCTGTCATTCTAACACCCATTTTACTGTTTCCCCCAGAAGATCATTTTTAAAGTGACAAAATTCACATCATAATTTCCAAAAAATCATCCAGGACAGCTAAGGGGTACGGTCCCTGCCGATCTGCTCTGAAGGACACGCTGCGTCCCTCTGAGTGGTGAGAGCCTGCAGCGCTCGCCAGCGCCGCGCAGTCCAGGCTGGTCCTTGCTCAGGGCTATGATAAAAGTCACCCTTGGCACAACAGCATTTCTGGGAGTTCAACGTATTGACCAAAACTTCCATATTTTGGAACGAGGAAAAAACAAGCATTGGTATATAGCACACAAATCTCATTATTTTAATGAGGTGTTTATTCTAATTGTCTAATTATTTTGAAGTATACCTCATTATTAAAATCCTGTTTTTTTCATTCTGATCTTTAATGAAGGATGTAATGAAATCCCTAAATACAGTATAGCTTTTCCCTGCAGCCTTCTCCTCTCATAAAGTTTAGATTTTTTGCCAAAGATGATAATTTTTCATCAATCTTCCAAAACAATAAAGAGGCCTACTTCCATGCCTGTCTACCTGCCTGCCTTCCTTCATGGTAGTATCTATCTCACCAGCTATTAAAAAACTTAAATAGCTGTAACAAACCTGTTGAATGAGACAAATTTTGTGTTACTTTTCCTTTGTATTTCTCAGGTACCAAGACAAACTGCGTTATTCTATTACAAGAAATGCATAACCCTTCTGTGCTTTTAATGAGCTGAGAGGATGCTGTATCAACCAAAGCATATTTTTAAAGAGTCAGACTCACAGTAGACGGAGTAGTAAAGAACAAAGAAGTGGGAACAGGAAGAGGAGAGAAAAAAAGGCATACCAACATTTGGAGACGGAATATAACAATGATTGAACATCAGTTACTCTTGGTATTTTTCATTTTTTCAAGATTTATTTCTGATTATCCTCGTCAATTTAATTTTTGCCAGCATATCTAATGCACACTATAACTCCTTAGTAGTTCTGGAACATATGTGGTATGTACATCCTTCAGGGTACTGGGGTGCAATAAACCTACATTCCTGGGGACACTGGGCCCAGGGACACTGTGAAGAGGAAGCAGTCATAATGGCGTTATTTTAACTAAATCTCCCTAAAGTCTCTGGGGGCACCATATTGATATTTTTGACAGAAGACATTCACATGTGGCAGATATAGTCAGCAGTATGAAGAACATAGAAGGAGGTAACATGCTTCTTACTCCTGTTACTCCAACTCGAAACATGTGGCAGGACTGGAAAGAGGCCAAAGGCAAAAACAATTAAAAATCGAGCTGTTGTTTTTTGAAAAAGAGTTCAAAAAGGGGATATGATAAAAAATTAAAACAATAATGGCAGAGGAAGAAAATTCTTTTGTGGAACATACCCAACAAAAAGCCACCCATTGAAACAGCAGAGCAATGGTTTAAGTGTATGCGTGCACTGTACTGAGAGAGCACATCAGCAGCGACTGCAGTACACCAGAGAGATACCCACACTAGCTTTAAACTAGTGAGCCCGGGTACTGCCAGCAGTCAGCTACAGCAGCGCAGAGCTCAGCATGAGCTAATTTACCCAGCTTCTCAGCAAAGTAAATTGGCTGTGCTGAGCTCAGTGCTGCCTTGGTTAGATTGTTACCAGTGTTTGAATTTAAATCTAGCTCAGGTTTCTCTGCATTACACTGCAGGCACTTGAATGATTGCTGGGTAAACCTACCGAAAGACTTGTAGAAAGATAGTTTTTAGATAAATTGTACGCTTGTGGAACTCCTTCTAAAAATATTATTAAGTTAATAATATAGCGCAGTAAGACTCCTCCCAAAATACTAGACACATAGGCAGTAGGAACATTCATGGTTGCTTTACTGAGAACGAAATCATTGCAAAGGCTATAAGGAAGAGATGTTCTTAAGCTGCAAGGCATAAACCCCAGTTTAAAGCTTCCTATAATCTGCTGGTCCTGGTAAGGTTTGGATGACAATCCCGTATATTGTATTTTATATTCCTAATTGGATATCCTGATTAAAAGTACCTTTCCAGTGATTGTTGTAGAAGAATCTTTTCAGTGTATGCAAGCCATCAGTCTAAATATTATTTAAAAGCCTGAGTCGAATCTGGTGAAAGGAATAACTTTTAAAGTCAGCATGAATATACCAGCAAAAAACCCCCAACCCAAAATATCCAACCTTAGGAATGTCTAGCATTTAGTTCTAAATTCCAACTCACAAATGTGGCCATCTATCTCAAATGTTACTTTACTAGTGAATAGATATATCTGTTGTGGTTATGTCAAATGACTGCATGTTATCCATAAATATTCCTTGAAGAGATGGATGCTTTTTCCTCTTTGTAAGAAGAATTGGCCATGGTTCAGCGAGACTGCAAAAATACTTTCGAATTAGGCACGGGCTAGTGATAATTGTTAGTGACTGAATGTCAATGGGTGAGAGTGGGAAAAAAACCCATATAATGGCAGATGATGGTATGTGAAAGTGCTGGTTACACTGACACAGTATCACTCTATCAGGCTTTATAAATGAAGGGCAAATTAAATTAGGTTAAATATATGGTTATTTAACAACACTCAACCAAATATTTCTTTGCTGGATAGCAAATAAGGCTTGTATTTAACCAAAGATTAGTGCATTCCAATTTTAATACCAATGCAGTTTGTTTTTATAGGAGGATCTAAACAGCACTTTATGTTGACATTTCTGTTGCGTATTTAATGAACGCATATCAAATATGCATGGCAAATAAATACTGCGTACCACGTAAACCTTTCCTGCACACTCCCTATCTTTTCTACTTTGAAATATTTGTCCTCATGAAAATGCATATCGCTACAATGTAACTAAATCGTATTTCATTTTTTTCCAGAGAAGAAACTGAAATCTAGATCATTATAAGTCACGCTGTACTGCTGTTTTAAAATGCAGCCCTGACCTGTACCTCTGCCTCCCTCTAAGCAGTCAGTCTGCTGAGAACGTACCCTTCTGACAGAACAGATTAAGACTATCCAAAAGTCCTTAATCTACTGTCCATACAGAACGGCGCTGTGGCATTGCACATGATGCAACCAACAAAAATCAGACCTGGCAGAAGATCCTAACTGCGTTCTCCGGCTTGCATAGCTAAATGCTTCTTTGCGCTCAGCTAGAGCAGAGGAACTCCTCGTTTGAAAGCATCTGGTTAGTTCTAGGTACAGGGGGGTACGTTTCCAGCACAGCGATCAGTTTCACTGGATAAAAGGTTCATCATTCGCATCCCAGTGGATCCTAGCTGAAGTTTACTTCATTTGGAATTCTAGGGGACAGGTAGAAATATCTGGCAGACGTTTATTATGTAGGAGCCTAACATATTGTCTCTATTTGAAGAACTGTTGAAAGGCATATTGTGAATTATACTATATAAAGAATAAATAAACATACATGTCTACTGCACATATCTTCTGGCTACTTGCAAATAAGTCTAAGGCTATGAGAATTGTTCCAATTCTTATCAATTTATTATTTGGGTGCCTTGAATTTCATACTGCTTGGCTTGAACAGAGAGCAGGCAACTCCTTTTTCTGTGGAAATATATGTTAATATAAAGGCAGTAATTACTATTTTTTTCTTTTTTGATTTGCAAAGGCTTTTCAAACAATACTGCAGGTTTTTTAAAGGCAGCACAAACACTGTATTTGTTTGGTACCTTCAAGTTCAGAAATAACAAAAAACAGATTCCTTAGCTTAACAGATTCTGAAATGAATGCTTATTTCTGCACACCTTCAGGTTCTGGTATTTTACACAGGAGCTTTAATGCTAGTCTATCTAGTAATTCACTATGGGATGTCTTTATATACCACTGACAGTAATACGGCTCATTTTGGGTGATTAACTTAACCCCCAGTATTGCAAGTGCCTTGCTACATTAGCATATCTTTCAAGGAATAGTTGCAATGTGAGAAAATTGCCTGTAGGATTATTTGCAACTAGGAACCTGTGAAATGTGAAATAAAATTGAAGACTATAAAGTAAAACATCAAAGCTACCTAAAATATTAATAGCCAGTACTCCAAAAAGTAATTTAGAAGAATTGCATGAGGGAGTGAAAATTACTAATCTAAAAACAGATAGCCTTGGCAAAATAAAGTCAGAAGTTTAGAACAAACAGTAGATAATACAAATTCATTGTATACATAATATGAAAAGAATGCAAGCGGCACTAGCAGCTTTAGCAGCTGAAGAAGGCTGGGACAGAAATGCCTGACCAAGCAAGCAACTAGATCTGTACAAACAAAACAACAAAAGTTGCATTATATTGAATCCAGGCTACTGGAGAGAAAGAAAAACAAGTACTCTTTAATCCATCTAGTTTTCTGTTACATTTTCATTCTAATTGAGCACAGGCAGAATTTGTGGGCAGAAGGATTTTCTTTTTAATTGATGTATTTGGAGCTGAGAGCCATCGTCACGCTGTTCCAAATCATGTTTTCACCTGCTCTCTGTGGGGCAAGCCACGCTGGAAGTTTCAGTCGGGTTTCTGTGGGAGATTACAAGCTTCAAAGCTAACACTGTGAAACCTGTTTCCCTTTTGATATGCACTTTTTCTTTTAACAAATTTCGGAACAAAGAAATAAACTCAGATGAATCATAAAGGCACAGAAAATAGAAGAAAAAGTCTTTAGTCTTGAATCAGGCCCCGATTCTGCATGATGCATGGCAGAGCTTCGAGTTGGATTCATGTAAAATCTACTTACAGAACCATTGCCTGAGAGAAGTTCTTATGTACTTACGCCGCTTACTGCTCAGAGCACTAACACGGGGCCAAGAGCTCAAGCATGAGCAAACTCTGCGTGAGTCACGGAGGCTGCCTGCCACCCAGGGCTGCCCGGCCTCAGCTCTCCCTCTCTGCTCGGGACTACACAGGCCAGAAGGTGACCTGAAACCTGTATGAAATTAACAGCACATTCAAGACTACTCCAAGTTGCACGGAACAACTGCCAGTGAAAGCAATGGGACTACTCTGTCCTTGTCTGCTCTTGGCTTCATGTGGGGTGATTCCAGATCAAAGTCTGGGTAAGGAGCTGTGATTCACCGAAACCCACATTTGACTTCTGAAAGCCTTTAACATACGGTTGCCGGGGCTGTTCTGTGAAATGGCATTAATGTCATAGCAGGTGCAGATTTAAACCTTGCCAGTGAAATATACACTGTACAGCAAGAAGGGGCATTTCTGAAGCAGTTGCCACATATATGGGGACATTCCCTTATGCAACTGAATAGTTGTGTAGGAGGAAACTGCAGCAGCCAAGAATTTATTCTCAGATTTTATCTGTTTTTTTTTCTTTCTGAAATGGGCAGTACCCCAACGTAGAAGTCTCCCTTGATAAGGCACCAGTACATATTCTACAGAAAAAAACATCATTTTGGTTGAAAGAGGGCTGACTTAATGACTTGAAAAGGTCTTTTTTATTCTCTAATAACTGTGATTCTGCTATTTCCATAGACTTTATAGTCTATAGTACAAGACGATAAAAACTGAACTTGTTTGGGAAGTTCCGGTACTTAAGGATGTAAAGAATCTTACCAGCTGGTTCTAAAACAAGAAAAGAGTTTTCTATATTAAATACTCCAAACTAAATTCTGTAATTCTTCTTACTGATTTTTTTCAACCTGTGGTTAATATATCTCAAGACCCTATTTATAATCATGCTCACTTATAGATATAGCACAATACGATGTGAATAAAAGGATTACAAAAAAAGAGGGCTGATACTACACTTCTAGCTTATATTTAAAAGTCAGGGAAGGAAGCTTTTTCAAACTGACCTATCCATCCAAGTAGCAAATGAAAAAACAATGCCAGCAGCTATTTTCAGATGACCTGCTCAAAATACCAACTGGAATACAATGCCTTTAAAGGAAAGGTGCTTTTTGTTCTTCTTTGAGCTATAACATGTAGAGCAATAAGAGAAAGGCACCTTACAATGAATGCTTCAATTTTCCGTAATAATGTGTAGAGCCTCTTCTTGTTATGCCATACTTACGAGGCAACAGAAATCACCTTTGAAATGACTTAACTGAATTGTAGGAATTATTCTAAGGATAAACTACTGCAAGGCTGCTGTATCTTTTTTTTTTCTTTCATTCCATCTTCCTAATGAATGCTGAAGTTCATTATATTGATAAACTCATGATCCCATCTAGTCTGTCTGGTTTCTTTGGACAACTGGTTACCAGGAATCATTCAGAGCCATATGAAGAGTCTAAATCAATGTGGGTTGGGGGGATTAGAGCCACCTTCCACCCCTATTGCACTGATGGAATTTTGAGTCTGGTTGCAGAAGTCACCACGAAATGGCAGTGCTGCTTCTTCTGAACTGGACTTTAAGAACAAGGTTATTCTTCACTGTAGAAAAGCTTGCCTGAGCCAAACTTCATAGGTCTTGCTTAATGGTTTCCCAAAATTCTTTCACATCTGCCTGCTTCTATGTATAAAGAGCTATCTGACCAAACGTGTTTCACTCAGAGAGGGCAAATGAGTGACCTTTACAGAGGAATCTGTAATAACTACACTGTCCAAACAGACAATCTAACAACACAACAGAAAAATAAAAAAATCCAGAGATAATACTATAGTTAAATGGGGACTGAATGACCACTGACTCATTTCTCTTAACTTCACTATTGATTTCTAAAATCAATTACTTGGTGTATCCTGTGTATGCTAGATTCTTTAGTCAATGAATGTATGCACTGGGATTTCCATGTCAGAAGTCAGTGCTGATTTTTATGAGCAGTGTCACATCTGCTATGACACGGAAAGAAATGGTTAAGCCAACCCTAGACTGCTCTAACCTGAGCTGGTGGCACTTGGCAGCCACGTACCCACTGAAGGCAGTGGGAAAGACGAGTGTTCTGAAAATTTAAGTCATCAGCTCTGGAAACATGCAATACTTATATTGGCATATTACTTTTTCACCAGCTGGGGCAGCTGGAACAAAAAAAGGCTTAAAACTTGGAAGGGTTTTATTTCGTTTTGTTCTCTGAGTACTTCCACTCTATTCAGGACCATACAATGCTCTGACTGTAAGAAATATTTGTTACTGAAGTACATGACACTTCTATAAGAATTTGTAGTCACTTGACTTTTGTGCATGTGTGTTGATAACAGTACTATTTATTACAGAAGCCTAAAGTGTCTCTTTGAAAAGAAATTACCAAACATAATATTTCTCTTTGTACAAAAAATATCCTGTAAAGAGATTATTTTCATGAATAGCAACACTTCGCTTCAATTTGTATGTCTGTTTGCAATTTCTAAAGAAGCTTTTAGATAGATCTCATTTCTATGAGGATTTGATAAGACAACTCTGAGGAAATAATAAACAGATTCTATTTATAATGGACTTGCTAACTAGAACTTAGAAAAGGCTTCTATGCATGAGATCTTTTTCTTTGAATTGATCTTCACTGGGATAAAACTATTATCATAGGATCCTGTTCAGTCCATAAGTATGCAGGGACTTGATTCTGTCTGAACCTAGATCTAAAGAGAAAAATTCAATGTTTCTTGGAACAGTAGGAGCCATTTCCATTAAAAATAAAAATTAAAAAGAACCCCCAAGTTACTGTTTCCTCTATTTCAGGATTCTTAAGGAGATCTCGTAAAGTTGCACCTACAATGTCAGACTGGTTTCTCATGTGGTAGTATTCACACCTAACCGGTTTATCCAGGAAGAAGGACCTGGCGTACTTACTTTTCTCAGATTTCACATTGTCCTTAATAAGGACTGCAGAATTACTGAGACATGGTGAAAAGTTCAGGGGGGTGATTTTCACAATTACAGGAAGCCCAAGCTTCCACAAATAATTGCTTAATATCACTGAGTGAGCAAATTGGTGATTTGCACATACAAATATTTAGATATTTAATGAGCAGAGGCTCCAGGAGTAACAGGCAAGTTTCCAGTGCCTAGTTCATGATGTTCGGTCGAAACGGACAGGACTTTTTATTCTGCAGTGAAATGCCCCTGAAGAAGAGAGCTGAAATGATACTACAACTGGCCAGTTTGACTCGCTGCCCGTTCCAGCTCAACTCAACCACCAAAACTTTTGTTAGTTCATTTGAAGAGCTGATTTATCTAATCTGTTTCCGACAAGATTAAAGACTATGAAAGGTCCATCTTACTTTCCTGTTGCATGCAGAACTTTGTCTGTATTGTAAAGACCAGTGTAACTAGTTTAGACCAACAATAAATTCATTCCTATGCTCAAGGACCATGAGGAGCTCTCTAAATGTTTTGAAGACCTTAGGGCAGGATAATGCAGGGCAGGGAGGGAGAATAATCATCCTGTATTGCAGGGTCCTTTCTCACAGTAGGCAGCTGTGAGTAACTTTGAAAGTTTCAAGCATGAAGAAGTCTCCAGTGCATCAAAGGTTAGTGCTTAAATCTTCCTGCCCCACACATCTGTTACCATCTGATCTGGCTGTCTGGGACAGATTCAGGAAATACTGCAGAAATATATGACGTAAACATATTCAGAACAGTTATCTCTACAACGTTAAAAGGGAATTGTAGTTCAGTGGTGTAAAGAGTAAAAAATAAAAGCTTGACTTTAAAAGCTGTTTTTTTACCACCACAATTTGTTGAAGAAAATAAAAAGTATAAAACACTTTACCATTATTTTAATGGATACATTATGTTCCCCAGCATCAGAATTACAAAGGTGTAATTTGTTGTATTTATAACCTCTATCCTCATTTGCAGTGAAAATCTTACACATTTTCTTTAAAGAGATTTCACTTGGAATACTTACCTACCTTGCTATTTTGCTCTTATTTATTATTATTACATATTTTATTCTATTCTTTCTAAGAAAATAAATGGCAGAAGACTAACTCATTATACAGGATATCATAAAACTCTCACATTTCTTGGAAAAAATGGTTTATGCCAAGATTGGTACTGACAAGCACTTTTTTAATTGCTAGTAATGTATACACAAAGAATACGGTAGATATTATCACTGATATTGCTGCTGAGGCTATACTAATCTTCTCTGTATCAGAAGTCCCTGCCATCATTTTGTTCTCTAGAGGATATGGCTTGATTAGGGCAGTCCCATTGTTTCATCTGAAATCTTAGCAGATTAATACTTTCATCAGGGCATCAATTTGTCCCACTTTTCTTTTTGCTGCTCTCTGTGAGTGACACAGCCAAAGGAATGCACCTCTTTAAACTGTCATTCAGTTTAACTCCTCCTCTGCAATTATACTGGCATGCATAATACATCATAACAAATTGGATTTTGCGAAGAAGCAACAACAGAAATTATATTTGCTTGTGGCATAAGATAGAAGCTCTTGTAATAGGGGAGGGAGGGGGTGAGCGAGGGATAAAGAAATCTAATGAATTAAAACAGCTTAGAGAAAACAGCAGTTGCCTTCTATTTTCTCAAGGTTTCTTCTTCTTTAGCATAAAGACCAATTGCAAAAGCAAAAGAAAGAAAAAAAGGAAATATTAAAATGAATCAAATATCTTTACAATTAGCAAAGGCTTTACAAAATTGTACTGTGTTTGTTGTTTTAGCAGGAAGATTTTCTTCTGGCTTTAGAGGTTAAAAATAATTGCCTTACTTCAAGGAAAGCTTTTTGTTTGAACAAAAATTGTTAAAGAGACACCATCAGCTGAAAAATCCTGTATCATACAGGATCAATATCTTTACCAGATCTCCTGACTGGAACAAGGAACTTCCATTTCCTTTGATGAGTAAAAGCCCTTCCCCCAAATACCAAACCCTGTGATGGTTTTCCAAGTCTCTCTAAGTCTAGCAGACTCAGTGGCTGATTATCCTCCTCCATGCATCTGATTGCCAGACTTACTGAAGATAAGGGGCAACCCAGAATATCCTTCAAGCGGCTGACTGGAGCCAACAGCATATCCCCAGTGTGCATGGGACTTCAAGACAGCAACCAGATCTGTTGTCTGCTCCAGATCCCTCAAAAAAGGTAAAATATGCATCAGGCAGAACATCAGCAAAAAGTTTTTTTTTGTTTACAAAAGAATTTAGATGAAATGGAGGAATGTTTTCAGTGGAACACTGAAACCATTGTAATGTTTTAACTTGGAGATTGTTTATCATCAAGATATCCTTCAAAATTTAAAATGCATTTGTTCCATGCAGTTTCTTTTAGCTTCAAATAATTTCAATTCTATGGCAGGTGCTCCACTTCATTTAAAAAAGAAAGGATGGGGAGGGATCAGCTTTGCTGGGACTAGGAGGAATATCTTTATCCTTTGAAAAATACGGTATTTTTGGCTCAGTGTTTAGAAAATAATATTTTGTGGCTAAAGCTGAACATTTAATATGGAACTAGAGCTGCATTTTTCAGAAGCCATGTCTTACCCTCCTTCCCTCTCCCAGCATCTTGCATCTCCCATGATGATGTGCTAAAAGTTCTTGATTCAAACTTCAGTAGCCTGACAACATAATGGTATGCAACAAAAATAAAAGGTCAGGAAATAACTAAGCGGGAACACAATAAGCAAAAGCACGAAACCTAAGAATGGTAAACAGTGACATCTTGATGAAATCCCAAACTTTTTTACACCCCGACTTTATAGTGATAGACGTTCCCTGGAATGTTTCACTTAGCTTGAGGATAGTAGCAGTCACATAGATGGTGACTTTACATGTTGCAGGTAAAAGTGATGTATATATAAGGGGCGCCAGTGATAAATTGATATAAGGGGTGAGTTTAGACTGCGAACATTTCAAAATACTTATGTTAGAACTATGTAGCACACATCTTTAGAGATAAGGATTCTTATCTCCTCTAAATCTGTGTCCTACTAACTTTTACCTTAATGATGGATGATAGCTTCAGGACCATTGCAAGGCCTCACAAAATGGAAGCTTTATAATACCAGTTATGTGGAGAGTAGAAATTAGCAGTAAGATGACAATTTCTAGACAGATCTTAAAATAACCAGGTTCTTTCCTTCCTATAATTAAGCCAAGAAGTTCTTTCTCAATTAGACTGGCAGAAGTTGCTTCTCAGTGAGACTGGCAGGTGTATATATAGTTATTTCCAATAGCATTAGTGTATGTCATGGGGCTAGAAATGAATTAAGAACAGGGAGCCTTGTGGAAACAGGCAAGTGTGGCTGCCAGTTATTTTGGTTGCATTGGCAGACTGCTATCTGAGATGCAACTACAGCCAAAGTTGAGAAAAGTGGTATCTTTGTAGCACATACTGTGTTCATCTACTCTTCATATCAGGATAAGACGTTTGGTTGCTTACACAATTATTATCATATTAGTGACCATTTCCAAGAAATGCCTTTCAGCTACTGCTTTTCCCACGCTAACATTGCTGAAACAAACCACTTGGATTTCACGGGGAGTAAAATGAATATCTGTTGAGAATGATTAAAGAACAGACTCTAAGCACATTTCTGTCGTTTAGTACCTTCCTGTCACTAGTCTTTGTTGCAGTAAAATTGCATTTTCTATAATAATCTTTGGCTTGCACATTTATTTTAATACTAATTACGTGACTGCATTGTTACACAGATAATTGTGGGAGTTGTCAATTAAATTCTCATTTATGTTCAAGCATGAGTCTGTTCTTAGTTCCTTATGCACATGCATAAAAGTCTGCCTGTTGTAAACTGCAGTTTGCTTGATATATGCAGTTTTTCTAGTTTATCAGATATTATTATGCTGAAGACTTCCATTCTTTTTTTTTTACAATGCAGTACTGCATAAGCATGTACTCTATATTCAATTTTTTTACACCATATTTTAAACTTCATTTTTTAAACTTTAAAAAATAATAATGAAACTCTCCCAATGGATTATGTCCAAAGATCATAATCAGGTCTGTATCTGAGTGAGATTTTTTGAAATAATTTTTCCCTTATGTTGAGGTTAGAGAGCATATTTCATGGCACTATTCCTTCTTAAAAATAAGAAAGTCATTTTTAAGAGCAGGGCAAGCTGAATACTTGCATGTTAACACATACTGCTGTCCACCATGTAATAGGGAATTTCCCACAGAAACAAATGTGCTGAGGTTGATATAACTTTTTACAATCTTCTTGCAAATCAATGTGCAAAAAATATTGGATCACAGGTAATGATACCAGTTAAAACAATATTTGTTACATTTTTAACATTCCTTTGCATTATATGTGAACCCAAATAGTACAATACTATGTAGTTCAGAAAATAAAAAGATCAGTCCTTTCTCTTTGTCCAAACTGAACAGGAAGTTGACTAGCAGGTATAGGTGGTGAAAAATAAATTGCATTTAGAAAATGCTATCAATTTAATAATTTAGGGTATGATTAACAATACAGGATATTTGGCTGTATCTTTTTATGAGTTTTAGCCTACTGTCTCCATCTAAATACAAGGAGGATCTGCCACTGGAATCAAAGTAAGTTTTGCAGTGCAACTCAATGAAACCTAAGACTTGCACATCAGATTTTGTAGCAATAATACACACACTGATCTGGCATAGTGGATACATAGGCTTTGCCTGAAAATTAAAGGCTGGAAAAGAAAAGGTATACTGACTCGGCAGCCTAATTCACAGGCTATGTTATGCTGCCCAGAGGTTAAGTGCCCTCAGACTGCAAAAAAAGCTTTAGTTATTTTCTCATAAAATGCAGCATATGATACAGATATTTAATGGTCTCTGCAGCTTGTGAAGAGTTAGTCTCAGAGGGCTGGGAGGTTCAGGAACTTCCTTAACTTTTAAATGCTTAACGGACCTCCCCAGTGAAGCTAGGAATCTTGTGAGACCAAGCTTTTAAAAAATATCCAGTACTGTCTACTTCTATCCAGATGAGATGTACCAAGAGAGCAGCTCTTAAGTCCGTGGTTGTTTCTCATTTTCTAAACTTACAAGATACCCTTGAAATTCTGCAATACCAGATGCTGTTATTCAGACGTTATTGATTATAGTAAAGATCTGTTTTGAAACAGACAACCCAGTAATGGCCAGGACTTGAGTCAAGCTTATCACCTTGTTACACTTAAAGATGACATCCACTGGCAAGCCTTCCCAAATCCCATGAGCTGCTCTGCCCTGAGCTGCTGAACAATAGTATACCTTCAGTCCTGACATTTCATCACATTCACCACATCCTGCATGGTAACACTTTGGAATTCAGCCTGTGTCTTTCCTACCTTAAGAAAAACAGAAAAAAATCCCAACCCTAAGATATTACTGACTGAAGTAATCAATGCATAACAAGGACTATCATCATAGTCTAGCTAAGATTACTTCAGTCAATAATGTTTTAGGATTGAGACGGGCCAAAGAGACTAAGGAACCATATTGCTCACCGGTGAGTGGCAGAGCTGTGGGTGGACAGTTAAAGAGGAGAGAAACCCCTTTGATTCCTGGTATGAGAGTTCATGCCAGTCAGCAATATAAAGTGGGACTGTTCTCTTCCTTCTTCAAATATGCCATAATTTCCCAGGCCTCGCTGATAAGACCACCGTGCATATCCAACTCAATTCAGCCGAGGCTAGAGGTAATCTATATATATACTTTAAAAGGCTCAAAAATGAGATAGACAAAATTTAACTGTAAATGAATTAAAGGGTTGTTAATATTCTAGACCTGAAACAACCTAGAGTAAAACTGGACCATGAGACTGAAACTGCTTGGAAATAGTGATGGATCTTTAATTGTAAATAGGTGGAAGATATCCACCCTTATTGTACAAATGCATTCTACAGGTTGTTAGAATATCTGTTGGTATCTTTTGAAAGAGGAGACAGGTGTACATGGATTTCAGTCCTTCTCAAACAGTAATAATGAGAAGTTTTACTTCATTCATTTGCGGCATCTTACAAGAATCAATTCTCTCCAGTCTTTAGTATATTACTTGCAGTCACTGACGTGAATTTGTCACATCATCTAGACTTATGTGTCAATAAAACAATGATAATATTCAGCTCTTCCTATGTTTTACCGCATCTCCAGTATACGAAGTGCTTAGATAAGATCAGCTCATCTATAAAAACACCTTGCTGCATTTGAATCTAAAAAAGACAGAGCTGAGGGGCAGAGGAAGGCGTTAGGGAGAATTTGCAGGAAGGTTCACTCTTTCATTGAAGTTGTTGGCCCCAAATTAGCCAGTTCAATACATAGCTTGAGGGTATTTGGATTCCTTGATGCAGCTAAGTTATGTAGCACTATCCATAAGTAGCGCTTTCTGTTATCACTGATTGCTACGAGGCTCCATCCCACCTTGGCAGATGAAACCCAGTCTTTGGTTATTTACATGTGTCACCTCTCAGCTGGATTAGAGCCATGTAGTTCCTGGGCATGAAGCCATCACACCTCAGGAAACTCCAATTAGTACAAAATGCTGTGATACATGAGCTGCCCTGAGCAAATCTATCCTCTCTTACAGTGACTTCTTATTGACTCTTAAATCAAGGGGAATTCTCAGTGACTACTTTTAAGAGAAACAATAGCCCGGGCCCAAGATTTTTAGAACACTAACTAAATAAAATTCTGGGATCCACAACCTTAAAATACAGCTTCACCCTTTCAGTAATATAATGCTCAGAAAAAGAGTTGAAACTTGTTTACCTGCAAGACAGAACATCCCCAATGACAGAAGACAGAAATGAATTCAATATGTATTTCTGTTATCTTACAATCTTTACCAAATACATACTGTTACTGAAGGAAAGGGAGGGAAAGGNGAAGGGGAAGGGGAAGGGGAAGGGGAAGGGAAGAAATAATCAACACCAACAGTAATATTGTCAAACTTATAGCCTCCACTACACATGCTTTGTTGCCCCTAGGGAGAATATTTTGGGAATAAAAAAGAAAATGCAATAAGGAAATAAAATAATAAAAATTAAACAGATGTTTCCTAATAACCTACTGAAAGGCACTCACAAAAGATTAATGAGTGCATCACAATGCGTGTATAGAACTGAGAGTGTGGACTACCTGACCATGTAGTCGTTTCCAGCCATTTAGTTGTTTTTCTTCCTGAACATATCAAATCTATGGCTTAAAGGGGACATTATTCTTTAATGAGCAAATTCTTCATAAAAGAGAAGGTGCCAGTGTAGTGACAAAAGCTTCATTACTATCTACTGAGTGTTTACTATCATCTTTCTGAGAAGAGCCCCGTTCCTGGTAGTCAGATGTTTATCTCCAAACTGACACCGCTGCTGAAAATCGCAGAAGACAGGCCACGGGACACTGGCACCCTCGTTTTCTCTCCTTTCAGGGTTTTCCCCCCTAGTGCGGTGAGCAAGTTAGTGCTGGCGCTGGAGCAGAGGCTGCCCCGTTGCTGCCCGTGCTGCCTGTGCCGCACCTGTTCCCACGGCGAGCACAGGGCTGGTCTGCAGGGTTACCACCCGGCACCTTTCAAAAGCACTAAATTAACTCCAAAAGAAAGAGATTCCTATTGCAACTGCGACGCATGAGGAAATGATGCCAACTCTATGAATGATGAGTGTTCTGCTTGCCATGTTGAAATTGTTTGTCCTGTTGTGCATATCCATAAATTAAGCAGCTGTTATTTTTTTTCCAATTAAACAGAGCCCTTACAACGCATAATAGGTCATTCAGATGTGTGTCTAATCTGTCTATCCTCACTAAACAAAAGGCTGAATTCAGGCTTATAAACAAGGAGTCAGTTGTAGCACATTCATTTAAAAAAAAAAAAAAAAAAA